>PVKS010024312.1:0-31225 GCA_004027875.1 Aplodontia rufa
AATATTAGCATCTTAGCTTTTTTTTTTTTTAAGGAATAACAGCACACTTTGTGGAACATAGGGTCTAACAGGAATCCATTTTCCATAAATGAGATATCTTTTTTTGTAATTTCATAGTCATTATCATGAAATATTGAAATAATTTTAAAATTTGTTGGAAGAAGTTGGAAGATATAAGTCTGTGTCTGAACTAATATATCATAGAAATTTTCTTTCCTTCATTATTATCTTCTTTTAAAATATAAATGCATATGTTTTAGGAAAGACTAAAATTTTATATTAAAATATTCAGTCAAGTAATCAAATATTCTCATTTTCTTTTTGCTTGCTATTAAAGGGATGCTTATTCTAAAGCAGAGAAATGTACATTGAAAAATATTTTTATAAGTGCTCACAATTATACACATTGTATATATCCTGAACCAAAATTATGATTCCTGTGTTGCTGATCTTCTATTTTCTCATATCGCTATGTGGCTGAATACTGCATGTTTGAGAACATGAGACAATGCTGTGTACAGAGCCAGTGAAGAATGGGGTCACTGGCATTGTCTTGTGCGCATAGGGTGTTATCTTGCATTGCAGTCTTTATACCCACAAGATGGGCTGCTGTGGTTCAGAGACAAGTTTCCATTACTTCAAGTGATAGAGTCCAACAGCACAATCTAATCTGTATTTTTAAGTCCCTAAATTATTTAGCTAAGAACCAAATATTTAGATTATATTTAGTGAGATTTTCAATATAGACTATAGTATGCTATTTAATTTTAAGTAAAATTTATGTTTTCATGTTTTTATCTTTTGCAACTCTTAATATAGATTAAATCAGTTCGATAAATCAATGCTTAATAATAATTTCACTTATTCTATATTCATTAAGAATTTTTGTCTAAAATGCCAATCTCCATGTTTTATTTGAATATTCTTAGTTTGCTTAGGATGTCCTGCAAAGTTGCTTTTGAACTTTATAGATAAGAATATTTGGGCTGGAGTGGTGGCTCGATGTTTACGGCACTTGCCCGGCATGTGCAAATATGAGAATTTGAACCCCAGCACCACGTACACAACGGAGTCTCTGAGCAACGAAAACCATGTGAAAAACTAAATAAAACTGATTTTCTCTTTCTCTCTCTCTCTCTCTCTCACTGTCCCTCTCTCTTAAAAATATTTAATTTTCCCATTTCTAGAATTCTGTGCAGCTTTAAGTACTATCAACTTTCAAAAGAGCAAAAGTCTATAAAATTGTTAATTGATCCCTATATCTCTGTTTTCTAATCCAGTGTGCTAGGTGGGTTTTAACTTGATGGGTTCTGATATGCTTTCCATCACTAAAATTCAACATCCTGAAATTTATAATTCCAGCAGCTTTGGTTTTATGAAAGACATAAAGCAGCAGCTCTCAGTATTTGTTCTACTGTCAAAAGGCATAACACAATAGGGCATGAAGGTTTATATAAATCTGTTTATTTCCCATCCATAGTTTCAATTTCTAACTTCTTCTAAATTAGAAACACTTGTAAGATTATGATATACAAGTGGTAAAAGAAGGAATGGAATCCTGATTTCCATATCCCCCAGGGAATTATTTGTAACTGATTTACACTGTATGATCTGTACTTTTTTTTAATCTACATGGCATTGATATGTCTTCTTACTAATATTTTGTTAAATTTTATGACAATGGCAATGATTTTGTTCCTTGCATAAGTTAATATTATTTAAGTTACTCCCCAATGATTTTTTGATAGTTTTATTGGAGGTACCTTTTATATACTATAAAATTTGCTATATTATGTAGTTGATAAATTTTATTAAATGTACACAGTTTTGGAGCCCTTTCCACATTCCAGTTCTAGAACACTTCCATCATCCCTAAATCTCCCTACTGCCTGTTTGTTCCCAGTTCCCATTCCCACCCTGGCCAACCAGTGATCTTGCATTCTATCTATAGTTTTGACTTTTCAAATAATGGAATAATGTAATATGTAACCTTTTATGTCTGGATTATTTACTTATTTATGCCTGGCTTATTTACATGTATATTGTCTTCACGTTTAGTAGTTTGTTTCTTTTTATTGCTGAGTAATTTTTTTATTACACAGATACTCCATTTTTTGTTTATTCAGAAGTTGATTGATGATTTAGATTGTTTCCATTTGGGGTTATTATGAATAATGTTGTTGTTAACATTTGCATACAAGCTTTTCGTGGGCATATATTTTCCTTTCTCTTGAGTAAATACCTGGAAGTAGAATCCTTGGATTATGTGGCATAATTTTAACTTAGAAAGAAACTGCCGAACTGTTTTCCAAAGTGGCTGTACCATTTATATTCCTGCTAGCAGTGTACGAGTGTTCCAGTTCTTTATTCTTGCCAACATTTGGTATTTTTATTTTTTATTATAGCTATTTTAGTGACTATATAGTTGCATCTCCTTGTGATTTTAATTTTCATTTCATTATTAACTAAAGATTGACACATTTTGGCCATTGCAGTGGTACATGCCTGTAATCCCAATGGCTTGGGAGACTGAGGCAGGAGGATCACAAGGTTCAAAGCCAGTCTCAGCAATTTAGAGAGGTCCTAAGCAACTTAACAAGACTCTGCCTCAAAATCAAAAATAAAAAAGGCTGGGGCTGGAGCGGTGGCTCAGCGGTTTCAGCGCTTGCCTTGCAAGCACGAGGACCCGGGTTCAAACCCCAGCACCACGTACACAACTGAGTGTTGGAGCAACTAAGGCCATGTGAAAAACTAAATAAAGTTGTTTCTCTCTTTCTCTCTCTCTCTCACTGTCCCTCTTTCTTTAAAAAAAAAAAAATAAAAATAAAAAAAAATAAAAAAGGCTGTGAATATGGCTCAGTGGTTAAGCACTGCTGGGTTTACTCCCTAGTACCAAAAAAAAAAAAATTATGCATTTTATGTGTTTATTTGCCTTTTTTTTTTTTTTTTGTGAAGCAGTTATTCACATCTTTTGACCATAAGAAAACTTAGTTGTTTATGTGCTTAACATTGCATTTAAGAGTTCTTTATGGGGCTGGAGCGGTGGCTCAGCAGTTGTGGCGCTTGCCCTGCATGTGCGAATACTCGAGTTTGAACCCCAGCACCACGTGTGCAATGAAGTCTTGGAGCAACGAGGGCCACATGAAAAACTAAATAAAATTGTTTCTCTCATTCTCTCTCTCTCTCTGTCCCTCTCTCTTAAAAAAAAAAAAAAAGTTCGTTATGTATTCTGGTGGTAAAGGATAATTTTCACCAAAAAGCTAAGATGATGGTTCTTATACTGATACCAAATTTTTTTAAAATGTGATAAAGTCTTTATTTAACTCATTGGTGAGGAAATTGGTAAGGTGTTAACAACCAATTCAAATGAGAATCCAGACATATTGGTGATCAGGTGTATTGAACCTTAAAATGAAGGCAAAGCTGGTTTTCTCCATTGGGGCAGAAGATCTTCCCTCCACCAGACATAATTTATGTATGTGTTTATAAATAAGGATTATTTTACATTGCTGTCAGTTAATCTACAACTTTGTAGGATTGTCAAATAGCTCACAGGTTATCAGAATCAGATAACCCGCGGACCAAATCTAACACTGCCTAATTTTGTAGGTAATGTTGTGTTGGAACACAGCTATACCCATTAATTTATATTTTGCAGCTATGTGGCAGAGTTGAGTAGTTATGAAAATGATTCTATATTATGCAAACCTGAAATATTTGCAAAATGTCTCTTCAAAGCTAGTTTACTGATCAATATTATTCTCTGAATACTTCCTTTATCAGATATATGATTTGTCTGTCTGCTTTCTCAGTTTATGGCTTATTTTTCATTTTCTTCATATATCTGCTCAAAAGATACATTTTGATGATGCCTAATTTTTCAGGTTTCCATTTTATGGATTGTGCTGTTGATGTCATATTGAAGAAATGTTTGCCAAACTCAGCATGACAAAATTTTTCTCCGTATAAGTTTTATGTAAAGTTTTCTCTCTTACCTATGTGTGTCTATAATCCATTTCAGATTAGTTATTGTGTGTGATGTGGGTAAGGGCTGAGGTATTTTTACATGATATTTGGTTCTTCCAGCACAATTTTTTGAAAAAAATATCCTTGTTGAATTACCTTGTACCTTTGTCAAAAATCGGTTGACCATAATTATATGGATTTAATTCTGGAGATGATTCTCTTCCTGTAGCAGTACCATACTGCTCAATTACTATAGCTTTAGAGTTGGTTTTGAATGAGGCAGTGAAAGTCCTTCAGCTTTATTCTTTTTCAGCTTTCTTTTGATCTCATTGATTTTTTTTACAGTTAAAGAAAATTCATTTTTCTGACAGCCCATCCACTCATGTGTGTTTCCTTATGAGTAGCAATACGATCAGGATATGGTCTGAAGGACTTTTCATCAAAGTAGACTGTTTGGATCAGTACAGTATTCAGTATAAATTCTAATTGCCTCATATTTTTCTTTTATTTTTTGATTGCTTAACTGATTTTAGTAACATGGTATAAAGCCCATAAACTTGGTAAGTTATATAAAATACATAGATGAATACTGTCTTTTTTTAAAAATATAAAAAAAATAAGCAAGTTGTGAAAATAGGTAAGTTTCCATTAAATAAATGAAAAGATTAAAAGGAGAAAGTTTTTCTTTCCATTTCATTTGAAGGAGGAAAATTATCATTTTAAACAATATTCAAGTTTATTAAACCAATAAAAAAGCATTATAAAATATTTAACTTTCCTCAGCTTCTTGGTTTATACTGTTGCCAAATTTTGCAAATAACTGAACTTTAAAATCTGCTAATACCAGCTTAATTGATTCCACTTTGGATTCCAAGATGTCAGTTTCTTCTTGTAAATTTTTCTTTGCTTCTTCTAACGTTTCCTGTGTTCCTTCTTGGGAATAGCTAATGAAGACATCCCCGATTTGATAAGGCAGCATTAAGCAGTCATCATCTGCAATCTTGCTTTTTTAAAAAATATTTGTGATTTATGACTGTGGGCTCACTACTCAGATTTGCTGTGCCTTCGTATTAGTGTGCCTCTTATCAATAGCACATGATCAGTGAAGGAGCAGACTAGGGGACCACTTGACTTGGTACCACTTTGCATTCAGTTTTGAAGGGTAGGGGCAGTCTGGAGTGCTTGGCTCACCCACTTCCTTTTCATGATCGGATCTTAGTGGTAGGAAAAGAGCAGCAGAAGCAAAAGGCTCTGACGGTTTGGGCACATGCCAGATCACCACAGTACATTTGAAAGCCCTGTGGAATCACATAAGTATATAGAAAGAGACTAGGTGAAAGCATGTCAAACTGTCATCGCACTGGTTTCTTTATGAACATGAATGAATTTTCTGTATTGCTGAACGATGGGTACCAAATATTCTTTCAGGGCCTGTCATGGCACTCAAACTTTGTTATTTAATTTTCTGTAATTTCTAAATCTGGCATTTAAATACATAAACTATTCATTTGAAATATAGATTTCATAGCAAATACTCATTTAATTTTTTATTTCATAACGTAAATACTACTTCGAAATTTATGAATGTTTAATGAAAATGTTTATAAGAAAATATTTAAATATTGCTGGAACTAAAATTCTTCCAACATCTTTAGGATTCAAGCATTAGCTTTTGATAAAGGGCTAAAGTATGTTTAAAATAATTTAAGAAATGTTAATCAATAACTATTGTACTCTTTTAAAAGCCCTGTTCAACGCTAATTAGAGACCAGTGAAATTTGGGAAGTAGAAAATGTATATTTTTCCTTCCATATTTTATGTCTTTTATAAATAATTTGAAAATAGTGACTTTGTTTCTTGAAATTCTTCTTTATGTTTCTTTGCTCAAGTCTCCTTATATACTCTAGTTTTTCTAAACAGAGCTGTGCATAAAGTATTTTAGTTCCTTTGTAAAAATTTCAATGTATAACTTTACATTTCTCTGTCACCGCTTAGAAGAAGATGGCAGTATTTTAAGATTAGCCATTGATCCATTAAGCCTTGAGTGGTGGTAGTTAATTTATTTTCAGCATCATGATTAAAGAATAGGTATTCTAAAGAACAGTTTTGGATTTCTCCTTTTTGTCTTGTTTTAATTCTTTCTTAGTATGGCTCCTTAGGCTAAATTACTTTGGTATCTCTAATTAAAAATTAAATATCTTATAGTGATGTGGCTTTTAAGGAGACTTGCCAACTAATGATGCTGAGCCTTTTAGGTTTGTTGTTCGCTCAGACATTGTCCACTTCAGTTCCTAATTTAGTAACAGAAATAAAACTATGCAGGACTGGGCAGGTTTGGTATGCCGGCACCCGGCCAGGAATCATGGGTTTCTTAAGTAAATGGACGAATGGGGATTTGAGGAAAGCACAGATTCTATTACATGAGCTTTGCACTTCACAAATCCCTAACTATTTAAAGGAACTCGGCTAACCTGCTACCGCTTACATGAAGTCCATTTTGTTTAAATACACGTACACACAAAGTGATACATTGTTTTTCAAAATTGAAAATTATCTTTCTTATAGTTTTTTTAATTTCATACTTTTATAAACTTTTACAGAACACATTCCCTTGATAATGCATGAAAATTAGTTAATTTTATTCAGTGATTTTTGTGTATTTCTAATACCTTTCAGAATAGCATAATGTAAGTTAATAAAATAATATGCAATTCGTGTGTAAGGAAATAAAGTCCTAAGAGAAACTTTAAAAAAAGAAGCCCCGCTTTACTCCCTAGCTGTGGCACCAGCATTGCCAGTTGTTGTAGTCCCTGGTGTCTACCCTACGTGAAGAGTGGCATTGGTGCTCTGCAGCATGCGGCCACTGTTCTGGACGGGTTGCAGAGGTTTCTTTCCCGCACGTCTGCGCAGTCTGTTTTCCTCTCTGCCAACACTTCCCTGCTTGTTGGTTCATCTTGTCTGCCACATATTTGATTTCTTAAGGTCTCTTGACTCTGAACTTGGAGAAGAGCCTTAAACCATGAGGATTAACTTGCTTCTTTCCTCCTTCAAACCATCATGTATTTTTTCTAGCCTCTGCCTTTCATTGTCCGAAGAGAGCCAGCTATCATTGTTTAATTGATTTTAGATTGTGTGTAAACTCTGGAGGTAGGCCATTCTGAAGTATATTTTCTTTGAGAGAAGAAACTTATTCCTTCAAGTCTTTTGACAACTAGGAATGAACAATTAATCCGAATACTTGGGATACTGTGGGTAAGGTATGAATATAGTGTACAGGCTCTAAATCACAGGTAAAGCAAAGATTGGTCACAATATGGAACAAAATGGATTTATTATGAGCTTCAGTAATCAGATCATCTATCTCATCTTTACGATCAGTAAGATTTTCCATTCAAAATACTAAGTAAGAAAGTATACTAAACACTACAAATTTCGTGACCAAAAGTGATCAAAGGTTACTAATCACTGAAAATAGTCAGTTTTTAAAATGATGTAGTCCTTGACTTTTGTTGGTATCTGAATAAGGCAGGTCTTCATTCTGAACATCAGAGGCCAAAGATTCTAATCCTGTTCATTTTTAACATG
This sequence comes from Aplodontia rufa, assembly GCA_004027875.1. Lineage (NCBI taxonomy): Eukaryota > Metazoa > Chordata > Mammalia > Rodentia > Aplodontiidae > Aplodontia > Aplodontia rufa. The sequence continues at coordinate 7,552 of PVKS010024312.1, forward strand.
TAAATTCTGTTATAGATAGAAAAATTCACAGATCAAAAATGAATCGTCATCTTCCTTATCACCTTCTTCTGCCTCCCCCTCTATTCCTGAGCTCCAGGAATCCAAACCCTGTGGAGACTGGCTCATAGTTTCTCTGTCACTGGTCTTTCTTTGCTCTCTTAACAGAGAGGTCACTGTTCTAGCAAGATTTCAGTTAAGGAGTGCACAGAGGGAAAGTCCCTGTTGTGAAAGTCTAAAATTGGCATCTGTTGGTTACTAAGTAGTAATATTAGTGAAAATGTAGTATATAGATACTTTTGCTGTTTTAGTAATTTTAATTTATAAATACACTGTATCTTGTTATTGCTAGTAATAATAGTAATGATCATACAATCTTAGTTATTTCAAAAAGTGGTAGATTTGCTGCTCTAGATCATCAAGAAAACATTGTTATTCGTAGTAAGTCATTAAGCATTTAAATTAAGCCAAGTATGCTATTAAATGTTTAACATTGTTTTTGCTGTTGTCACTAAAGTTGTATAGAATAGTAGTTTTCACTTTTATTAAAAATGAGGACCTGAGGGGCTGGAGCGGTGGCTCTGTGGTTACAGCACTTACCTGGCATGTGTGGGTATGTGAGTTTAAACACCAGCAACACATACACAATGAAGTCTGAAAAACTAAATAAAAATTGATTCTCCCTTTCCTTCTCCCCCACCCTATCTCTCTATTTCTCCCTCTCTCTTTATAAGTAAATAAATAAAACTTAAAAAAAAACAAGGACCTGAAATTTAGAAAGTTTAACTACTTTACCAGAAGTTACACAGCCAGTAAGTGGAGGATTAAAGATTCTAATTCAGGGACTGGAGCAGTGGCTCAGTAGTATCGTGCTTGCCTGGCATGCGTGGGGACCTGGGTTCAAAGCCTAGCACCTCATATACAACTTAAGTGTCAGAGCAATGAAAACCAGATGCAAATCTAAATAAAGTTGATTCTCTTTCTCTCTCTTTAGAAAGAAAAAGAAGATTCTAATCCATTTCATTCACTTTTTAAAATGTAAAAGTAACTATATGTAAAACAGTGAATGGATCAAAAGTATAGTGAAAATGAATTTTCACAAGTACACCTTTGTAATCAGTACCCTGATCAAGAAATAAAACACTGCTAGAGTACCCCAGAAGTCCCCATACTTCCTTCTAGTAATGACCCTCTCTCCCCTTCCAAGGGTAACCTCTGTTCTGACCTCCAAAACTCATCTCAGTTTTAAAGGGAGTTTAAAGATACTTATTAAAGTGAAAGGTGCTATGCTTGTTAATGGTAAAGACCTTGGTCATTATGGACTCTGTATTGAATGTGATGGGAAGCCACTGGAGGATTTTGAGCTGGGAAGTGAAATGATCTCTCTTAGTTATAAAAGAAATCACTAGGGCAACTAAATTAAGTAGGAACCAAGAATAAGCACTGGAAAGTGAGTTAGGAATCCATTGAAATACTCCATGCAAGAGATAATAGTGGCTTGTACTGGAGTGGTAGCAGAAGTGTGAAGAACAGCAATTGGATTTTTGTTTATTAGGTGACTTACCATAGTTATAGTATAGTACTCATTTTCTTTTTTCCTTGGAACAGATTTCATCCCTGATTATAATGAGGAATCTCAAGGCACTGAGGTTGTGTACTTCACACAAGGTGACTAAGTAAGGTAGAATCAAGACATACTCAAGGTCTTCTAAGTTTCAGTTCAGGACTTTTTTTTTTTAAAGCTGTTAACAGAAATACAGAGTCTGATTCAAATACTTTATATGATTAAGGAAACTAAAATCATGAACTAGCTTATAATGCTATGTTATCTATTATAAAGAATTGCCACAAATTTACTGGCTTAAAACAACAGCACACACTATCTCAGTTTCTGTGGGTCAGTAGTGCAAGTATAGCTAGGGTCTTCCACTGAGGGTCTCACAAAACTGCAACTGAGTTTGGGTTGGCCAGGGATCTGGTCTCATCTGAAGCTCAACTGTAGAAGGATCTGGTTTTTACTGCAGATCCCTTAATACTGCTTCTTGTACTTGAGATAGGGCCAAATTAGTTCAAGTCACTACAGTGAAATTTAGAATGGTTTAGCATGTTAGCCTTATAATAAAGGTATTTTTATTGGTTTTACCTCTCAAGGGAAAGAATGAATCTATTAAAAAATGATGCCCCTTAGCTGGGTGTGGTGGTGCACACATCTTTGTTAAGATTTCCTTATATGGATGGTACCATATATTTCCAGTAGAATTACACTGGGTAGCAAGACATAATATCTGCTTTTAGTGAAGCCAAGATTAATTAATGATTCAGGTTTTATTAGTATAGCTCATCCAATACAAAGCTCCCTACAAACTTTTTACCTGATTGTTGAAGAAGGTATAAATAAACTTTAGCAAGATATATTATTTCATTAGAGATTAGAAAATGTTGATTTTTTTCCTAATTCCATCTTTCTCTGTATATTTATTAACTATATATTTAAAACCTTTGGGGTACTTATTTTCTTGGTCTATTCATGCTTTCTGTTTTTACTCATAATCTTAAAATTTTATGCTTTAAAACAACTGCTTATGGAATTGGCAGACAAGGTGGCTTGAACCAACTCTCCCTTAAGGACAGCTAGGAAAAGTTGTGGGGAGGGGTTGGAATTGTTTTGAAGGCGCTTGTGAGTTAGTAAGCTTGTGAAGAGTTCCCAGGCCAAAGTTATGGTAATCTTTAAAAAATCACATCCCACTAAAGTGATCCTGGGTTGCTGTGTAGAGTCTCAACATGTAGAAGACACACCCAAGACATCTTGTGCCAGAAAACAGGAAACCAAAGACTTCTTGAAAAAGTGGTGGAGGAGTCAAGAGTGGACTGTTGCAGCATCGAAAGGAGTGATTACTGGCATAGGTAGAGACACATAGACACATTTATGAATTCATAATGGTACTCTTTTAAAAATTATTGGTAAATTCTGGCAGGTGCTAAATTGATCTTCAAAATTTTTAAAAGGAAAGGATCATTTTCCTATGCCTTTTGCAAACTGAATAGTCAAATAAGAGATTTTTTTTCAATATGGAATAATATAGTTAATAAATATAGAGATAATGATGGAATTAGAAAAATGTCAACATTTTCTAATCTCTAATGAAATCATATATCTTGGTAAAGATAATTTGTAGCATCTTAAACCATTATGTAAAATGTTGATAGGGAGTAGTGTATTGGATGGACTATACAGATAACACCAGAATGACTAATTAATCTTGGCTTCACTAACAGTGGGACAAGCAGACATTATGTCCTGCTACACGGTGTTATGCTACTGGCACTATATGGCTCTATCCTTTTAATATAATCTTGACAAAACTGAGCAAGGGATAGATGAATATTTTGGTGACTCCATGAGGACACAATAGACCCATTTTTGGGTAATAGAAATTATACAAGATGAAAATTAAGCTTTTAAAAAAATATTTCACCCCTATAGCAGACATAAATGTACTTATATATTTTTATGAAAATCCAACTTTTTTTTTTAAAGAATCAATTTTATTTAGTCTTTCACGTGGCCTTTGTTGCTCTGTCACTTCATTGTGTATGTGGTGCTGGGGTTTGAACTCATGTACTCATGCGTGCCACTGAGCCACCACTCCAGCCCTGAAAATCCAACTTTTTAAATAAACAAAAAACATGAAAACGAGAAGGTTAAAGAAAAACACATTAATTGAGAGACTTAAGAGTTATATCAGCCAAATTCAGTTGGATTTTGATTTAAATATATTAGAAAACTACATTTTTTAATATCAGGGAAATTACAGATGGACCAACCATTACACAATATTAAGAAATTATTAATTTTATTAAGTATAGTAATGGTATTTTGGGTTTGTTTTTTAAATTCCTTATCTGTTAAAATACATGCTAAAGTATTTTTCCTGGTGAAATCATGCATAAGGTAAATATGAAATAAAGCAGCTCTTGCATGGCTTGCAGTCCAGTTTCTAGTTAGCAAGGTAGTCAAAACCATGGAAATTTCTGAAATAGCCTTTCAAATTGCTTTTGCCTCCAAGTACCTGACAAAAGCAAATCAGATTTTTGAAGGTAGAATATAAAATTATCCTAGAACTAAAATTATTTCTACAACTAGTTGTTCAAAGTTAACCAATGGAAAACATAGACTAACATGCTATACAACTGGGGCTGGAGTGGTGGCTTGGTGATTCTGGCGCTTGCCTGGCATGTGCAAGTACCAGGGTTCGAACCCCAGCACCACATACACGACAAGGTGTTGGAACAACGAAGGCCACATTGGAAAAAAAATAGATTCTCTTTCTCTCTTGCTGTCCCTCTTTCTTGAAACAAAACAAAACTATACAACTGAAGAATATACATTCTTTCCAAGCACGTGTAACATTTACAGAAATGCACCAAGAAGTAAAATCAGATTGTTCTTTTACCAAAATGCAATTAATAGTCAATTTTAAAAATGTAGTTAGTACCTGCACTGCTTAATGTAGGTACATTTGTTCAGGACTTCATGATAGGAAAAGACTTCTTAAATAGGACAGATATAAAGGAAAAGATTAATAAAATTGACCTTAATATTTAGAAAACATTCACTGCACAGATCACTACTTTTTCTGTAAAGGGCCATTTATTGAAGGCAATATAGTCTTTATCCCAATTACTCAACTGCTGTTGTTGCATAAAAGAGATTCATGAACAATATGTAAATGATTCATATGGTTTATTTTCATATTGTGATACTGTATATAAGTAGATGAGCCAGTATTGGTATGTCAAACCCTGAGATAGATAAGTAATGAAAAAGTAAATCTCACCATGGGAGAAGACATTTGCAGTACATATTAATGAAGAATTGTTTATTATTATATACATAATAAAATCTTACAAATCACAATGAAAAAGACCAACAGCCTAGCTTAAAAAATCAACAAGAGACTTGGACAAGCACTTTAGCAAAGAGGAAATCCAGATGGTCAATAAACATGTTAATATGTTTAGCCTTTTTAGTTATCAGGGACTTGCAAATGAAGACCACAATAAGGCTTAACTAAATAGCAACTAGAATGACTCAAAAATACTGACAAAACTAATTTTTGAGCCCATGGAACAATAAGGGCTCATACCATAGTGTTGATTATATTGATTCTTGTGACCAAACAATTTTGTATCCATAACTGAAAAGACATATGTGATAATGTTCACTAAGTTCATAATCATAATTGCTCCAAACTAGAAATGTGATTTAATGTTTTATTAAATGGATGAAAGTAGCTATTTCATATCCTGGGATATTATTCGACAACAAAAAGGAATGGGTAGCTAAATTCAGTATGTTTGACTCTCACAAATATAACAGCAAAAGAAGCCAGTCACAAAGGGTTGCAGATTATATGATTATAATTATATAAAATTCTAAGCCAAGCTAAACTAAATCATAGTCTTCAGGGATGCTTTATTGGTTAAGTAAGAAAACAGGTAAAGAGATGATTTTTAGGGAATTCAGCATAAAGATAGGATGTAGTCAGTTGAGGGATCTGATACTTCTGCTGTAATAAAGCCAATTCAAAAGTCATAATTGTAAAATCATCAGAAATTGTGGGAGCAGTTTTTAGGCATGAGGTAATCTTATTTTATGTATCTTTGTATCTTCCCTAGCGCTTGATGGTCTGCCTTTATGTGAGTAGTTGATAAAGATTAAATGAGTGAAAGCAAAGGCAGGAGGAAAAGGTACACATTTGAAATGGAAGATGGAGAAGAAATTTTGCTGCTTCCCATAATCAGATCTTAAGGAAAAATACTATATTATCCAGGTACCCATGGGAGAGAGACTTATTGCAATGTATCCTAACTGGAACCCTTATGTTTGAAGAATTTGATATTCTTGTTTATTATTTATTAAATATATGCATATAATATGTGATATGAGTCAAACATACCTAGTGTTTAAAATGTTTGGGGAAACTGAAATTTTCTTACATAGTCACCTTTTGTTATTTTTTGTACTTTTTTCATAATCAGAATTTCAGAAAACCTTGGTGCAGATTCATTACCTCTGGAATCTTAGCATAGGAGTATACTTTGTTTAGAAGCTTTTGTTTCCTTGTATGGAATCCGATATTAGATTTAGATGATCCTTTTTTGTCTAGAATACCATAGAAATGATTTTGTATCCTTCTCAAAACATGATATTGGGAAGTATGCCTTATTATTAGTGATATCAACCCTGATTCCTTCGTTAAGTTGTTGGCTGCTAGGTTTTTTCTGTTTTCTGTTTTTCCCTTTGTAACTGGTAAGAATCTTGGAGATACTTTGAGATGCTTCCAGTGGACTATTTCTCCTCAGACTTTTGTGCTTATTTTAGCATCCGTTGGTGGATCTTGTGCATTTCCCTCAGTCCTTCTACATTTATTAATTGGAATTTTGGAGGAACTTTGCATTATCCTCCCTTCATTTATGCCAGTAAGAACTTGTGAATATTAATTCCATGTCTTATAATCCAATACTATTATTATTTTGTTCAAATGGTTCTGGCTTTAACCATTGGGAACTGTGCCTTTTTGATGTGTCTCCATCCTTTTTCAATAATGTTCATATTTTCTGGCATTACGAGATGTTCCAAGCTCATTTGTATTTTCTGTTTCTTTTTTTGGAAAGTGCTAGAAACCAAGATCTGGGTGCCAAGTATACTCTTTGCTACTAAGGTCATGGACATTTGAGGATGCATTTTTTTGGTGGGGATTGGGGTGTGGAATGGAGGTAGGAGAAGGATGATGGAAATGATATGTTTTGTGCTGTTGTCTCATGCTTATGTGTGAGAGCTTTCCCAAGGCAGGACTTCTCATTCCTTTAATGCTGTTCTTCACTTTGGAAATGATACTATCCTTGTATGCTGAGGTTTAATTTATTCTTCTTGTTCTATCCTTCTTTCAAAAAAAAACTTATATTACTTATTTTTAGATCTTTCTTGTTCATACAAGCATTTCAAGGTAAAAATTTCTAAAACTGTTTTAGTTGCTTCCTGTGAATTTTGATGTTTTGTGTGTTTTCATTCATTTCAAGATGTTTCATAATTTTCTTTACAGTTTCTTCTTTGGCTTATGAATTGTTTAGAAATGTGCTGTTCAATTTCCAAGTGTTTAAAGATTTCTTAATTTGCTTGTTATTGTTGATTTCCAATTTTAATTTAATTCTGTTGTGAACAGAGATATACTTGGATATTCTTAGTTTTTTCATTTTTCTTTTTAGTTCAATAATTTTTTTTAATAGCCTAACTCTAGTTGGAAAACTGTGGCCTCCCTACAGACAAAATCTGGCCAGTGGTCTTTTTTGTTATTGTTAAAGACCTTCAAGCTAAGAATGGTTTTTACATTTTTAAAGAGTACTTTAAGAACAACAAAAGAATATGTAACAAAGACCAATTGTGGCATGCAAAACCTAAAGTATTATAGGCTCTTCATTGACAAAAAAAATTTGTTCACCCTTGCCCCATAATATGATGTATTAGACATGATAAATATATGTAAAATATAAAAGACTATGTTTGTATTTGTTTCTTAAAATTATTGTTTAAAGCAATAGTTATAACAATAAAAAGAGTATAAATGGAGTTATATTCAAGTAAAGTTGCATTTTACCAGAAGCAAACCAATGTTAATGTAAAAGATAATGAAGGTGATGCCTAGAACAACCACTAAGAATGTAGCTCAAGGAGAACAACTAAAAAATTAATAAAGGGATTCAAGCAGTACATAAAAATATATAGCATAAAAATAGTAATGGAAAAATGAAACAAGAAGACATGAGATATAATGAAAAAGCCAAATAAGAGATGTATTTATAACAGATGTGTTATATTTATAACCTTATCAACGATTAAATGGTCTAAATGCTACAATCAAAAGACAATTTCCAACTTGATAATAAAGCAAGATGCAAACTATATCCTGTCAAAAAAGACATACTTCAGATTCAGAGACACAAATAGGGCCAAAATAAAAGGAAAAAAATACATATCATGCAAACAATAACTATTTAGCTGCAGTAGCTATTTTAAAAGTATACAAAATAGGCTTTTGGATAGAATTTTTGGAAATAAAGGACACTAATAAAAGAGTCAAATTTCAGAAAGATATCACAATTATAAATATATATGTATTTAACAAAAGAGTCCCAAAATGAAGAAGAAAATCACAGAATTGAAAGGGAAATGAAGAACTCAATTATTATTGAATAATTTAATTTTCCTCCGTATCTTCTAGAACAATTAAGGACATAGACAACTTGAAGAGCACTGTTGACCAACTTGAAATAACTTAATATTCCACTCAACAGAAGTACAATATATCCTCTTTCTCAACACACATTGAACATCCTGAATAGGTCATATGCTAACCCGTAAAGAAGGTCTCAATAAATGTAAAAGCACTTGATTCCTTCATGTTGCTTTGAGTTATCTAATATTTTCTTTCAGCCTTTGAATATTTCTTATAGGGCAGATCTGCTTAGCAACTGCTTTTCTCAATTTTGTTTATCTGGGAATATATTTTGACTTTATTTTGGAAGAATGGTTTTGCTGGATGGAGGATTCTTGGTAGCTACTATTCTTGCAGATTGGGTTGAGTGATAAGAGTCATACCAAGGCAAGGCTGTGGACTCCCAATGCTCGTGAATGAAGCTTTATAGGTGTTTAAGAACAAGCATTTAAAATTTTGTCATCTTCCTTGGGTTGATTTCCAGAGCCCTGAAATGGTGGTTTTGTACAGTTTTGTCCAGTGTTAGGCTTGTTTTTGATGGAGAAACTAAGTTGAGTTCTCCACACTATCCACTCTTTAAATATTTTCAAGCTATTTGTTTAATTAACTATGAAAAAATATTTAAGGAGCTTATGGAGCTGAGGAATCGGTATTTTTTTCATGAATTTTGTGACAGTATTTTTCCATCCCAATTCTCTGGTACTTCTCCTATTCCAAAGTTATTGGACAAATTCCTCTGTTCACAGTTATTGGCAAAAACATTGAGATAGTGTTTTTATATTTGTTTCAGTTACTGGGATGTTTTTTTGTCTGGGTGTATAGACTGCTTTAAAGTGTGTGAAATTCTTTTTATTCCATTTACCTAACCTAGGCTTTCAGTTCTTCTCTAAGATGTTGAACATCGGTTTCATAGTGGAGAAAATGGAAGATTTTACCTTTTATTTGTTAGCAAGATCTGGTACTGTTGCCACCTGGTGAAACCAAAAATTCTAAAGATGGACTGAAGAGGTGGGGTTGAGGGGTTAGAAAGAGCTTTATTGGCAACAGGCCATCAAGTTGGAAGAGGGAGAATCCTGTCCTAAAACCCATCCTGCCTAATGGTTGCAGATGCAAGGCTTTTATAGGAATGATGGGCACATCCAGTAAGTGAGCAGAGGGTAGTAATAAACTTCAGGTGTCCTGCTTTTCTAACCTGGGTATACTGTTATCTGTAGGTCACCAGAAGTTCTCGGTTCTAAAAATCCAAAGAAAAGTTACTGATTAGAAAGTTTTAGGACTTTTTACAGTTCCTTTCTCTAGGAGTAGCAAACCTGCAGGTAATCATTAGCATATAAGAGGCATCTTCCCGCAAGAACAGAGAAAGATAGCAAAAGGCAGTTGCCTCCCCCACTAACAAGGAAAAATAACTTTCAAGCCAGAAGATAGTGAAATGCATCCTTCATGCAACAGTTTTAATCTGTTAACTTCAGAGTTGTTATCTACAGCACAGCTAGTGGGAGAATAAGAATATGTTGCTCAACTGCGTGACCTCCAAAATTAGTGATTTTAAAATAATCAACAGAAAGCAAATGGAACTAAAGGGTTTATTTAGATTTTCTCCCCATCACACAAACATGGCTTTAGAAATCCTCTCGCTATCCTTAGCATTTTTCTGAAGTGTGGCTTATTCAGAACAATGGAATTTTCTTCATTCTTGCAGATTCACTTCTAAAATATATAATCAAAGACAAATATAAATCTTTGATTATAGTTCCCTCAGTAAAATATGTATATAGCCTCAAAACTTGGATTTTGTTTTCTTAAGGTTTCAATTTTCATTCTTTTTACCCCAAAGGAATAAAATAATAAAATCAAGAAAATGTTTTTTGTAGGTTTCCAACTCTTCAGAGGATGAAAAAAGAGAATTTATCATAAAAATTCAAACAAGTAAGCATGCAGTTATTTCAACAATTTCCAGAAGAGCACAGGATAATTTGTGTTGATTTTTTTAAATTTAAAATAGGACACAATTGAGAGAACAACAGCAAATCAACAACAGAAAAGTAAATCTGTGCCTTTTGTTTTAGTTTCCTGTATTTGTTAATTTTTTTTTTTTATGAGCTAAAAGTTTTTTGGCATTTGGGCCACTAACCTACTAAACTTTCTTATGCCGTAATTAAAATGAGCTTCCAGTGGAAAGTCATTAGTATCCTAAGATTTTTATGGAGGGAAACAGAATTCTAGGATCATAGCCAGCACTGTCATTGGCAATCCATATGCTTGTTTGTTTATTAAACTTTTAATTTTGAGATAGAGATTTGTAAGTCCATGTACTTTGAACCAGTCATATGTTTTTTCATACCCCGCCCCCAGCTATTACTTTTGCACAAATTAGTCATTGCTACTTTGTAGAAATGAGAGGGCTAATGTAAAAAGGTTTGAAGTTGACCAAAACCCTCTGCACTAATTTTGTTAAGTACCAACTATGATAATGGTAATGATTAAGATAAGGTATCATCACGTGGGCAAGGCCCTGAATTAGATTCGCAGCATCCCCAAAACAAAAACAACAACAGCAACAAAAATCAGATGCATCATCTTTGCCTACTAGCAGCCTGTTTCCCATCCTTTTTATTTTAAAATCTGAACTTGTAACAAAAGGTATCACATAAAAAATGAATTGAAACACCAAATTAGCAATCTGTGTGCCATTAATTAAATGAAATTTTTTCTTTTTTTTAAGATGGGGAGGGGAAGAGAGAAAGAGAATCAATTTTATTTTTCATCTGGCCTTTGTTTCACCAACACCTAGTTGTGTATGTGGTGCAGGGATTTGAACCCTGGTCCTTCCTTATGCCAGGCATGCACTCCAACCACTGAGCCACTGCTACAGCCCTGAACTTAGGTTTTTTATAAATTTAACATCAAATAGTTAAGTTCTGAGGCTACATTGGCTCATCCAGTAAGCCTTTTATAATGCTTGTACTAACTTGATAAATTTAAGGTCATTAAAAATAATTTCATTCATTATTAGTCACTCATATAACGTATTGTTTTTGCTAATGAAAATGAGTACAAAGGAAATATTAGTTATTTGAACAATACTTGTGCATAGTTTTGTTGAGTCATTTCAAACCAAAATAGTCTTTTTTATCCTTTTAGTTTAATTTACTAGCATTTTGATTGGGACAAGAATTTCAGTGGGAGAAGCCACTTGTCTGTGAATAATGAAAGACATACTTTTGTGAAAGGATTTAAAGGGGATTATGATATGACTCATTCCATATGCTGCAGGATACTTTTTGATTACTCCTATTGTATTGGGAACTTGGACTATAAGGGACTGAATGCCTGTTTGCCTAGAGGGAAGAAAGAAGAAATTTGATGTGTGATGGGAGAGCTTGTTAAAGACGAGTTGAGGGGCTGGGGTTGTGGCTCAGTGGTTATGGCATGAGCGATGACCCAAGTTCAAACCCCATTAACACTTATACAACAAAGTCTTGGAACAATGAAAGCCACATGAAAAACTAAATAAAAATTGTTTCTGTCTCTTTCTCTCTCACTTTCCCACTCTCAAAAAAAAAAAAAGAAAAAGAAAAAAAAAAAGACAAGAGTTGAAGTAAGCTTTAATTTGAAAAAACTAACATCCTTCAGAGGGATTGCAACAATAAAATATAAAATATCTGCAAAACTGAGTTGAAAGGACCATGGCTGATAGAAGCTTGGGTATCAAGGAAGGTTTTTTTAAGGTGACAGTCTAAAGTTATGCTAATCAGGACCTTACAAATGTTGCACAAAGATTACAATGACCATGAATGCTAAAATAAACAAGGATCTTGTTTATGTTCATTTTCTTTCTCTTGAGCAGAGTCTAAAATAGTTCCTTTTTACTTTTCATTTAAAAAAAGAAAAAAGAACTATTCTTTAGAGTGTTAGGCCCTTCTTATAGAGCAGATGGGAAAAATGTGCCTTCAAAAATGTTGATTATCAGCACTTTCCTAACCACCTCTACATGCTCTGTGAAGAAAGTACACCATGGCCAAATGAATGGGGACCCTGCTGGTGAGTCACAATTAAATGGGTTCCCTGACTAGATAGCTGTTTTTAACTATGCCAATATGAATTATGATAAACAGTGTAGTATATTGTTTTACCTAAACTCATTAGGCCATGGGAACACTGCTCTAAACTGGTGGTTTTGTGAACATAACTTGAGTAAACACTACTCAAAATGAATGGTGTTCCATAAACTCTGAAGTAACAATAATTACAAATATTTGGCTTAGATAAAATTAATGTAGATTATACATGAGCATTGTTTTATTTTTTTAGTTATGTGTGTTGTTTTGACCTAATTGTTTTATGTTTTACTAAACTGTCAGTTTAAATAATAGGATGAGTAGAGTTTAAAATTAACTTAGAAATTGTTAAAAATATTCTTGGAGATTTCTTTTGCACCCTAAGTACTTCCGGAAAAAAAATGACTGTTGTGTTGAATTGTTTGCCTTTCCTTATATGCTTACAAGTTTTTATTGTTCTTTTTATTCCACTATTCTTTTACTTTTTGTTATTGAGTAGCATTTGAAACTTTGGTTAATGCTGTGCACAACAGAAGATTTATAGAGCATAATAAAAGACTTTGAACTCCAATATATATTGACTGGCTTGCAGCAGAGCAAAAGTCCTCTTTGTAGAATTTTTGCAAAGGTTGGGGAATAAATAGAAATCTAAAGAAAAATATTTTTATGTGTTCTCATTAGAAGCGCAGTACATTTTTCTATCATAGTTGTATTTTACAGAAACTGTAGAAACTTTGGAAAAATATTTTTCATTTATATTGACAGAACTTGTGAGACCCTTAGTAATACAGATTTTCATAGAAGCACTGTATAGATGTTTACTAAATTTTTGTTGTATTTCAGTGAACTGAAATATCAAGAAATCCCAAATTCTTAGAATTTAATCATGAATTTATTTATGATCATTCTTAGGTAAAATAAATACAACTAATAAATTGGAAATGAGAATTGTTGCATTTCTTGTTCTAAGGAATCCCAAAGTGTATGATAAGATACTACCATATTAGTACGTAATTGACTTTCATTTTTATTATTATAAAAATAAAATGGGCATAGAAATAAAAGTTTAAGCAATATAGAAAAATTTGAAAGTCTATATTCTTTCTGTGCACTATTTCATTCCTAGCCTTGACATTAATCACTTTGGAGTGGTTTTTATTTTCATTCCATAATGCTAAACAATCACAAATAATAAATCTAAAGACTTGTTACTTTTGTATTAAGATTGATAACCCAAGCATGCATATTCAGAAGCCTCTAATGCAAAGTTTTCTTATGTAAATAAATTCTTTTTTTCTTATCAGTAATTACTTTTTTTTTCTTTTTTTAAAATTTCTTCAACATAGTCATACTTAAAGGAAGGAATCGTTGCCACATTATCATGATCACATGCATAATGACAGAGCAAGCCAAGGCTGATACCAGTTCATGATTCCCTCCCTTTGGGTTCCTCCAATCCCATGTTTCACCTACTTAGTCCTGTGTTAGTGGGCTTCTCATGGAAGTCAAAAGTTCCCCACTGGGTTGATAACCCCCCCACTCCCTTCCTCCAGTTGCCTTGATATCCCTCTTATTCCCACCCCCAACCCTCTTCCCCTCATCTCCCGGCATCATAGGCAGGGTTCCCCCTGTTCGTGTAACAATTCACCTATGTTGAGGTTGTTATTAGCTTAGCCTACTTTCAGTCTATTTCTGATTGTATTCTAGCTTCCACATATGAGAAAAAACATTGAGTCTCTGAGTTGGGGATATTTCACTTGGCCCAATTTTTTCCATCTGCATCCATTTGGCTGCAAATGCCATGATATCATTCTCTCTGATAGCAGAGTAGAATTCCACTGTGTATATGTACCACAGTTTTTGAATCCACTCATCCAGTGAGGGGCATTTGGTTTGGTTCCATAGTTCAGCTGTAGTAAATTGAGCTGCCGTAAACATTGATGAAGCTGTTATCTCTGTAATATGCTAATTCTAGCTCTTTTGGGAAATTACCCAGGAGTGGGATAGCTGGGTCATAAGGTGGTTCCAGCCCTAGTTTTTTGAGGAGCCTCCACACTGCTTCCCAGAGTGGCTTTTTAAGCTTACAATCCCACCAACAGTGTGAAAGTGTTCCTCTCTTCCCACAATCTCTCCAGCATCTATCATTATTTGTATTCTTCATTTTTGCCACTCTTACAGGAGTGAAGTGGAATCTCAGTGAAGTTTTGATTTGCATTTCTCTGATTGCTAGTAATGCAGAGTTTTCTCATATATTTATGGGCTTTTTGGACTTCATCCATTGAGAAATTTCTATTTAGCTCCCTAGCCCATTTATTGATTGAATTATTTGTGGTTTTGGTGTTCAGTTTTTTGAGTTCTTTATATATTCTGGATATTAGCCCTTTGTTTGAGGTGTACCAGGCAAAGATTTTTGTCCCATTCTGTGGGTTCTCTCTTGACACTCTTGACTAATTCTGTAGAGCTGTGCAGAAGATTTTTAGTTTAATGGCATCCCATTCATTTATTCTTGGCTTTAATTCTTGCACTATGGGAGTCTTGTTAAGGAAGGCGGTGTCGACACCTATGTTGTGGAGTGTTGATCCTATTTTTTCTTCAAGCACTTGTATAGTTGCTGGTCTTAATTACCAGATCCTTGAACCATTTTGATTTCATTCTTGTTCAAGGTGAGAGGTAAGGATCCAATTTCAGTTGTCTGCATATGGCTGTCCAGTTTGTCCAGCACCATTTGTTGAATAGGTTGTCCTTCTTCCATACTATGCTTTTGCCCCTTTTATCAAATATCAGATAGTTAAAGATTTGAGGGTTTGTCTCGGTATCTTCTGTTCTGTTCCATTGGTCTTCCTTTCTGTTTTGATAACAGTACCATGGTGTTTTTAATCACTATAACCCTATAGTATAATTTCAGGTCAGGAATTGTGACACCTCCTGCTTATTCTTTCTTGCATGGTAATGTATTGTCTATTCTGGGCCTTCTGTTATTCCATATGAATTTGAGACTTGCTTTTTCTATATCTGTGAAGAATGTCATTGTTATTTATTTATTTATTTTTTAAAGAGAGAGGGACAGTGAGAGAGACAGAGAAAGAGAGAAACAACTTTATTAAGTTTTTCACATGGCCTTAGTTGCTCCAACACTCAGTTGTGTACGTGGTGCTGGGGTTTGAACCCTGGGTCCTCATGCTTGCCAGGCAAGCGCCGAAACCACTGAGCCACTGCTCCAGCCCCTGTCATTGTTATCTTGATGGGCATTGCATTGAATCTGTATAGGGCTTTTGCTAGAATGGCCATTTTGAATATATTGATTCTGCCTAACCAAGAACATGGAATGTTTTTCCATCTATTCCGGTCTTCTGCAATTTCTTTTTTTAATGTTCGATAGTTTTCATTGTAGAGATTCTTTATATCCTTGGTTAGATTGATGCCCAAGTATTTTATTCTTTTCGAGGCAATTGTGAATGAGACAGACTTCCTAATTTCTTATTCAATGGACTTGTTGCTGGAGTATAGGAAAGCTAATGATTTATGAATGTTTACCTTATAGCCAGCCACTTTGCTGAAATCGTTTATAAGCTCTTGAGGTCTTCTGGTCGAGTTTATTGGGTCTTCTAGATATAGGATCATGTCATCAGCAAATAGAGACACTGGACTTCCTCTTTTCCTATTTGAATTCCCTTAATTTCCCTCTCTTGTCTGATAGCTCTGGCTAGGGTTTCAAGGACTATATTGAATAAGAGTGGTGAAAGTGGACATCCTTGTCCTGTTCCTAAATTCAGTGGAAATGCGAAATTTCAGTCTTTCTCTGTTAAGTATAATGTTGGCTATGGGTCAGTCGTAAATGGTTCTTAGACATTTAAAGAGTCTTCCTTTGATCCCTATATTCACCAGAGTTTTGAGCATAAATGGGTGCTGAATTTTATCACAGGCCTTTTCTATGTCAATTGAGATGATTATATAATTTTTATTTTTAATTCTGTTTAAGTGAATTACATTTATTGATTTGTACATGTTGGAGCAGCCCTCCTTTCCTGGAATGAAGCCCATTTGATCATGATGTATTATCTTTTTTGATGTATTTTTGGATCCAGATAACTAGAATTTTATTAAGGATTTTTGGGTCTATGTTCATTAGGGAAATTGGTCTGTAGTTTTCTTGATTTGTCTTTGTTGGGTTTTGGTATCAGGATTATATTTACTTCATTAAAAAGTGTTTGGGAGAATTTCAACCCTTTAAATTTCATGGAAAAACTTGTAGAGGATTGGTGTTAATTCTTCTGTAAAAGTCTGGTAGAATCTTGCCATGAATCCATCAGGTCCTGGGCTTTTCATTTTTGGAAGGGCTTTGATTGCTGTTTTGATTTGCTCCTTGAGTTTGGTTGGTTTAGAATTTCAATGTCCTCCTGTGTTAATTTGGTAATGTTGTATGTGGCAAGATATTTGTCCATTTCTTCCAGATTATCAAACTTGGCAGAGTATAATTTTTCAAAATGAATTCTGATAATCTTCTGGATTTTGGTTGAGTCAGTGGTGATATCTTCGTTTTTGTCTTTGATTCTATTGATTTGCTTCACTTAATTCATTTGGTGAGGTTGGCTAGGGGTCTGTCAATCTTATTTATTTTTTCAAAGAATCAACTCTTTGTTTTGTTGATAATTTGTATTTTTTTGTTCTCAATTTCATTGATTTGAGCTCTGATCTTCATTATTTCCTGTCTTCTCTTAGGTTTGGGATTGGATTGTTCCTCCTTTTGTAGGGATTTGATTTGGAGCATAAGTCTATTTATTTGGGCTCTTTCCTGATTTTTGATGAAGGCTGTCAGTGCTGTAAATTTACTTCTTAAGAATGCTTTCGTACTATCCCAGAGATTTTGATACGTTCTTTCATCTTCTCATTGTTTCCAAGAATTTCTTGATTTCTGATCTCATTTGGTCTTTTATCTTTTCTTTGTTTAAGAGGATATTATTCAATTTCCAAGTATTTGAGTAATTTCTGTTGTTTTTCTTGCTGTTAATTGCTAAGATCATACCATTGTGGTCTGACAGGATACACGGGACTACATCAATTTTTTTTTATATTTGTTAAGGTTATCTTATTATTTTTTCAAATAACCAACTCTTTATTTTGTTGATAATTTGTTTTTTTTTTTTTTTTTGGTTCTCAATTTCATTGATTTCAGCTCTGATCTTCATTATTTCCTGTTTTCCATTAGGTTTAGGATTTGTGTGTTGTCCATCATGCGTTTTTCCAGTGGTTTTTAAGTATTCTATCAGTGGGGGTCAACAACCAATTCCATTCTATTTTTTCAAAGTGGTTACTTTTCTTATGGGAAATTGAGAGAAACTGAAATTAATCAATTGGGTAACATGAAATGAATATACCCTAAATATTTTCTCCTTAAAATTTCTCCCTGTTTTGAGTTTAGAAATGAGATGAAAGCAGTATTATCATAGTATCATTATTTCTAGAGAATAAAATATAGTTTGCTTTTTAGTTATTCTCTGCAATGTAACACAATAAAAAACTTTTTCTTGACTTAACAATGCTGTGATATTTCTTGAGGTGGTGATTCTAATAGTTTTGTTGCCAACAATGGACACCTAGCAGTTTCATTCAGATCAAAGCCTGAAAACTCCTTTGTGTTACCTCAGTAAAGAGGAAAAAACCTACCTTGAAGAAATCTGTGAAATAGACAATCACTAAAATAAAACACAAAATGAAAATCTGTGTATGTGGTCTCCATAAATCTTATAGAATGAGGAAGATAAAGGGTTTTTCCAAGATGAAATCCGTGAGCTGACACAAGGCAATAATAAAGATGCCAAGTTTCATAATAAATGCTTTTAAAATTCAAAGACAGAATATATCTGAAGAAGAAATGTGCATTTTATCTTTAGCAAATAGTTACAATTTCCAGTTAGCAAAAATACTTTCTAGTTTTTTTTTCTTTTCTTCTGCAATGTTCTTAGTGGCAGTTTTCCAGGTACCTGAAAGATCAAATTGATTATTTGCTTAGAGAGTCAATAACCATCTGTAAAGTAATGTATTTTGAAGAATCTGAGGGAGATTCTAGTGCATAATTTAATCACACAAAAAATTCCAGGTAAAAATGTCAAAACAAGGTGATTTTTCTTTTTTGAAGTAATGTCTTTTTTTTTTAAGAGAGAAGGAAAGAGAGAGAGAGTCAATTGTTTTTAAATTTAGTTTTCCACAAGGCTTTTGTTGCTCTGACACTTAGTTATGTATGTGGATGCTGAACCTGTGTACTCGCGCATGCTGGGCAAGCGCCCTAACCGCCCAGCCACCGCTCTGCTCCAGCCCCTGAAGTAATGTCTTTTAACATTTAAAATTTCTATTTGGAATTGGCAAACTAGGAAGTTTGCCACCCAGGAATGAATATTTAAGTCAAATCAGTTATTTTTGTCTTCCTCAAATGTATTATGTTCAGGAACATTTGATTTTAAAGTGCCCAAACAATGTTAATTTATCTTTTGTAAATATAATAGATATTATGTTAAGAGGACTTCTTAATTACCAATTTGATTTTGCTAAACTAGTTATATTGCTATATTAGGAAAAATAATAAGCAGGTTTTACAGTGTGATTTCAGATATTGTTAATTTTATTTTCAGGTGTAATCATTTGTTATTAAATATAACCTGCAACATTTTCAAAGCTATAGATATATAGCAAGCTCCTCACTGGTAGACCCTGGGTAACATATTACTAGGAGTATTAAAGCTGTTCATGTTTATAGACCATTATCCTTTAGAGACCCAACAGAATTGATGGATAGGTTCCAAACAAGTCTCCCAACACCTATTTAAGTCATGGTGCGTGGGCAGTGGTGGTGGTGGTGGTGCTGCTGCTGCAGGGAATGGAACCCAGTGCTCTACCCAACTCTCTGTGGCCCTCATGGTGTCTTTGAAGTCCATTATTCAGTTGCCTCTTACAGGAAGAAGCACATGGAAGTAAACATGCAGCTACACTGGAGCATAGAGTGGAGATGGGAGAAATACACTGGTGTTGTTTGGACCCTATAAATAAACACCCCCTTAGTTTTATTGGATCATGACGTGAGCCAAATGCAAGCTATTTCTAATCCATCCAGTAAATCAGTTATAACATGGATTTGGTTTTTCCCAAATGGATGGATTTGGTAGTACCTTCTCAAATATGAAAATGAAATCAAATATGTCTAGATTCCAAATTCATAAAAAACATAATATTCATTCCTTTAAGTTAATTGTTTTTGAAGTTTTTTATTTCAACAAAACTCCTGGTTTTTAAGTTTAAGATCTCCTAATGGAGTTTCTAAATGATTGTCAAAACAAAAGAGCATCATTGCTATAAGAGTATCTCTGAGGATACTAATCTTTTTTTTCTTAATTTTTTTATTGGTGCATTATAGTTGTACATAATGATGGGATTTGTTGTCATAGATGCACATAATAAAGCAATACAATTTGGTCAGTATCCCCCTCACCCCCTACCCGTCTCCTCCCATCCCTCAATCCCTTGCCTCTCTTTTGAGGTCTTATATTTTTCCTAAAATACCCAAGTACAGTGATATAATTCTTATACCTATGAAGAACATTTTTTATATACATGACTATGGTATATACACTGACATACTTATAAATGCATGGAGTGTACCTTGCTTTAACACAGTTCCATTTCCCCTTCTCCTCCCTTTGTATCATCCCTTGTTATTTTTAGATATATTTGACAATAGGATTAAACATTTACATTTTTGTAAAGGCATGCAGTATAGCTTACTCAAATATCTAATGCTGTATCTTGTAACTGTATCTCATAAATATTGACATGTATTCCATTTTTGTTGCAATTCACTTCTCAGTATTTTTTCTTTTCTTTTTTTAAATTTTTATTAAAGAGTTAAGTTGTCAGAGAGTCTTAAATGTGTATGACATGACAATATGATATACTTTTGGTCTTAAAGCATAGTTTTCCCCGTAATGCCTGCTCCCCAGTCTGTTGATTTTTTGTATATTACATCCCTATAAAAGATATAAACATGTGTGTGTGTGTGTGTGTGTGTGTGTGTGTGTGTGTGTGAATGTAAATTTTCCAGAATTAAATGAGAGTGTAAGTATCATTTGACTGCTCAGGGGGTTAAAGCATAAACTACATAAACTACATTGTGGCTTATCTCCCTTGATCCCTCCCTATCCTCCCTGCCTCTCCTGCACGCCTGCCTCTCCCTCCCCACCTCCACCTACATGTGTATGGTTACCCTAGATTATGTGTTGGTATGCCTTTGGTGGATGGGTCTAATACATGAATTTGCTACCTTTCCCCTCAGCCTGGATTTAGCTCCTGCCTCCACAAATGAGGGAAAACATTCAGCCTTTGACTCTCTGGGTTTGGCTAACTTTGCTCAGCATGATTTCTTCCATTGCTATCCATTTACCTTAATAGACTGCAATATCATTGTTTCTAATAGCTGAGTAGAAATCAATTGTGTACATATACACCAGAGCTTTTGGATTCATTCATCCAACAAGGGGCATTTGGGTTGATTCCATAATTTAGCTATTGTAAATTGAACTGCTATGAAATTGAGTTTACTGTGTTGCTGTAATGTGCTGATTCTAAATACTCTGCGAAAATACCCAGAAGAGGGATAGCTGGGTCATATGGTGGATAGAAGTCTAATTATTTGAGAATTCTCCACACTGCTTTCCAGAGCGGCTATACCAGTCTGCAATTCCACCAACAGTGTGCTAGTGTTCCTGTCTCCCCACAACCTCTCCAGCATTTGTTGTTGTTTGTATTCTTCATCTTTGCCAGTCTGACTGCAGTGAGGTGAAATCTTAATATAGTTTTGCTTTGCATTTCTCGGATTAACAGTGATTTAGAACCCTTTCTCATGTATTCATTGGCTTACTCAGTGTCCTCTGTTGAGAAGTTTCTGTTTAGCTCTCTGGTCCATTTATTGATTGGATTGTTTGTGTTTTTGTTATTGAGTTTTTTGTGTTTGCCACCTCCCACTTGATGAATTGTTGGTCTTAATTTTTCTTCTAGCAGTTGTATGGTAGCAGTTGTATGTTATATTTTGACCCCCTTTGTCAAAAATCAAATGTTTAAAGATTTGTGGGTTTCTCTCAGAGTCTTCTATTTCATTGGTCTTTGTTCCTATTTTGATACCAGTACCATGATGTTTTTGTTACTGTCGCTCTATAGTATAATTTTAGATCTGGTATTGCAAAACCACCTGTTTCATTTTTCTTGCATAGTAATGTTTTAGCTATTCTGGGTTTCTTGTTGCTCCACGTGAGTGAGAATTGCCTTTTCTATATCTGTGAAGAATGACATTGGTATCTTGATGGGGTTTGCATTGAATCTGTATAGTGCTTTTGGCAAAATGGCCATTTTAATTATATTAATTCTGCCTAACCAAGAGAATGGAACTTCTTTCCATCTTCTCAAGTCTGCTTCAATTTCTGTTTTCAGTGTTCAATAATTTTACTAGTAGAGGTCTTTTACTTCCCTTGTTAGATTAACTCCCAGGTATTTTATTCTTTTTGAGAATATTGTGAATGAGAACGATTTCCCAATTTCTTCTTCTGCCCTAATATTATTAGCGTATAGGAAAGGTATTGATTTATGGGTATTGATATGGCAGCCTGCTACTTTGCCAAATCTGTTTATTAGCTCTAGCAGTTTTCTGGTGGAGTTTTTTTGTATCTTCCAGATATAGGATCATGTCATCAGCAAAAAGGGATAGTTTGAATTCCTCTTTTCCTATTCTTATGCCTTTGATTTCCTCCTTTTGCCTGATTGCTCCAGCCAAGGTCTGAGGACTATACTGAATAAAAGTGGTAAGAGCGGGCAGCCTTGTCTTGTTTCCATGTTTCATGGAAATGCTTTCAACTTTTCTCCATTTATACCCCTGGATAACAAAGTTTATACACATTGATTGCTACTGTTTTGACAATGTTTCCCCCTCATCTGTATCCTGTATCGCTATATACGTCTAATAAATTTGAAAAAAAAACAAAAAACTTTTCTCCATTTAGTGTAATACTAGCTGAGGGTTTGGCCTTCACAAAGTTAAGTTCCTTTGATCCCTATTTTCTCTACAGTTTTGAGCATAAATGGGTGCTGAATTTTATCGAAAGCTTTCTGCGTCTATTGAGATGATCATATGGTTTTTGTCCTTCGTTCTGTTTAAGCGATGATTCACATGTATTGATTTGCATATGTTGAACCAGCCTTGCATACCTGGAATGAATCCCACTTGATCATGATGAATTATCTTCTTGATGTGTTTTTGAACGCAATTTGTGAGAACTTTATTAAGGATTTTCGCATCAACGTTCATCCAGGATATTGGTCTGTAGTTTTTTTTTGATGTGTCTGTTGGGTTATGGTATCAGTTATGGTTGCTTCAAAAAAGTGTTTGGGAGAGTTCCCTCTTTTTCAATTTCTTGGAATAGCTTAATAAGGAGAGGTATTAGATCTTTTTGGGAAGTGTGGTAAAACTCAGCAGGGAATCTATCAGGTCCTGGGATTTTCTTCTTTGGAAGACTTTTAATTTCTGTATGGATTTCAGTGCCTGTTTTTGGGCTGTTTAGGATTTCAATTTTATCCTGAGTCAATTTGCAGATGTTGTATGTGTCTAGAAATTTGAGCAAGTCCTCCAGATTATCTAATTTAGAGGAGTATAGTTTTTCAAAATATGTTCTGATATTCTGTTTGATTTCAATGGGGTCAGTGGTGATCACCCCTTTTTCATTAGAGATTTTATTGATTTTCTTTAATTCTCTCCTCCTTTTAGTTAGATTAGCTTGGGATTGGTCAATTTTATTTTTATTTTTTTGAAGAACCAGCTCTTTGTTTTGTCAATTCTTTTTATTGTTTTGTTGTTGTTGTTGTTATTGTGGTTGCTCTCAGTTTCATTGATTTCAGCTTTGATTTTGATTATGTCCTGTCTTCTCCTGGCTTTGGGATTAGACTGTTCTTCCTTTTGTAAGAGATTTGAGTTGGATCATAAGCTTGTTTGGTTGGGAGCTCTCCTGCTTTTTAATATAGACACTCAGTGCTATAAATTTCCCCTTACGAATGCTTTCATAGTGTCCCAGAGGTTTCGATATGTGTGTCTTCATTCTCATTCTCATCCAAGAATTCCTTAATTTCTGTTCTCATGTCTTCTTGGATTCATTCTTCATTTAATAGGGTGTTATTCAATCTCCATGTATATGTGTGTTTTCTGTGATGATTTTTGCTATTAATTGCTAGGGTCATGGCATCATGGTCTGATAGGATACATGGAATAATATCTACTTTTTTATATTTGCTGTGATTTCCTTTGTGAACTAGAAT
>PVKS010024313.1:0-31221 GCA_004027875.1 Aplodontia rufa
TCTCAGGATTCAGCCTAGGGAGAGCTTTGCAACAGAAAATTTTGAGGAGATCCTATAAGAAAATCCAGGCCACCGGACTCAAACAATCTGCTTCTCCCCAAACAAGCTCAATTCCAAAGAATCCCCAGCTTGATGCCAGACTTGATCGTACCACCCCATGATACATACCTCCTGATCTAAGGGTCAGAAAATCTCAGAACTGTATCAACTAGTTTTCTGTATTTTTTTCTCTTTTTCATTTCTTCATTTTTTTCTTTCATTATTTTTTTAATTTTTTTTTAAACGGGAATCTGGCTGGAAAACAATATTTTTAAATTTTTAACATTACTGTGGGTTTTTGGATTTTTCTTTTGTTGTTGTTGTTGTTGTTGTTTTTTCTTTCCCTTCTTTTTCCCTTGCTCCTTTCTTGCCTTACGATCAATACTGAATTTTGGTGTTGGTGGATGTAAATACTTATCTGTGTGTATGTATTGGTGATTGGCTCTTATTTCTTTATTTCTTTAGGTCTTATTGAACCCTACTGCTAACTTCTTTCTCCACTGTACTCTGGTAATCCCTAAATTTAAGCATCTTTCTCTCATTCTCACCCCAAGTCTTTACCCTACCCACACCCCAGTCCTACGTTTTCCTTAGTCCTAATAAAATAACCTACTCCCTCCTAATCCCTAGTTCCCTTATACTCTATAACAGGTGTGATTTTATACCTCCCCAATTCACTTCCTTGACTTCCTAGTCAACCCTTCTCCCCAATTTCAGAGAGACCCCAATACCTGAAGAAATTGAAATGCCTCAAAACAGCTACTTGCTTGGTATCATACTACACAGGGAGAGTTCTCTCAAAGAAAGCTGCCACTATTGGTGCTAATCATCAGCTCATCTGTTTTAGTTGAAACGGACTAGTATTTGTACCTATAGCCTCTCCAATTCTCACAGAACCGTCTGGCATCTCTTGGTCTATATTGACCAAATAACTTCTCTTCAAATAAGAAGCTCCAATTTCTCCAACAAGAGTAACAAGGCTGAAATAAAAGACACGCTCTCTGACTCAGAAAATGAGGAAAAGGGGAAATAACTCTCAAATCGAGACCTCCCCCCCCCATAGCTGGGGCCCTAGATGAAAACCAAAGACATTGTATCAGCATTATGATTGGTAATGCAATCAAAGAGTGGAGAGAGGAAATAAGGAAAGAGATCAAAGAGCAATTTCAAGAAATGAGAGACAAATTCTACAGAGATATTAAGGATCAATTCCAGGAGATGAAAGATCAGGAGCACAAGGATATTGACATTCTGAAAAAGATGTAGCACAGCTATCAGGATTGAAAAACATGGTTAACCAAATCAAATCTTCACTAGAAGACACCAACACCAGAGTAAACTCCACTGAAAACAGATCTTCAGTGCTTGAAGAACAAGTATCGGACAATGATGATCGCCTAAACAATGTAGAAATCAAAGAAGAAAAGCGAGATAAACAGCTTATTTTAAATAATCAGAACTTCCAAGTAATATTTGATGAGATGAGGCATGATAATCTAAGAATCATTCGCCTGGAGGAAAACTCTGAACAGCAAACAAGGGAATTCAGAAATCTTTTAAGCGAAAACATAAGCGAGAACTTCCCTCATTTTGCTATTGATCTGGAATACCACATCCAAGATGCTTATAGAACACCAAATAGACCTAATCAGAGGAGGAACTCACCAAGACATATCGTTTACAAATTGAATAACAGAGAAATTAAAGAGAGTACTCTAAAAGCTGCTAGAGGAAAGTCCCAAATCACATTCAGAGGCAAACCTATTCGGATCACTATGGATTTTTCAGAACAAACAATGAAGACTAGAAGAGCTTGGAACAATATCTTTCAAGTGTTAAATAATAACAACTTTCAACAAAAGATAATATATCTGGCAAAACCAAGCTTCAAATGCAAAGGGGAATTTAAATACTTTAACAATAAACTCATGCTTGCAAGGTATGTGAACACTAATCCCTCTCTACAGAGCATTCTCAAAGATATTCTCCATTCAGAAGACAATGCCAACGATATGATAAATCCTTAAACAAGTGAGAGTCAACAATTATACTATACAAACACTAACTTTCAAGATGACTTAAAATCTTGTAATAGATACAATGTCTGTGACCCGCCTCCCATATCTATTCTTTCCTTGAATGTGAATGGTTTCAATGCCCCAATTAAAAGGCACAGACTGACCCACTGGATCAAAAAACAAAATCCAACAATATGTTGCCTGAAAAAGACACATTTGACACTCAAAAATAGACACAGGCTGAAAGTGAAAGGATGGCAAAATGTCTACCAGGCCTGTGGCCCTAAAAAGCAAGCTGGTGTAGTGATTCTAATTTCTGACAAAATTAATTTCCAACTAAAACTAATCAGAAAGGACAAAGAGGGTCACTGTATCGTACTAAAAGGGACAGTTCACCAAGAAGATATGACGATAATCAACATTTATGCCCCCAATTACAACTCCCCCAAATATATGAAAAAAATACTTAAGGACATTAATCCCCTCATTGATCTCAACACAATAATCCTGGGGGAATTCAACACACCACTATCAACTCTAGACAGATCATCAAAACAAAAAATCAATAAAGATGTCTCCAATCTGAACTACTCTATTAATCAATTGGGCTTAACAGACATATACAGAATATTCCATCCTAAGACAGCTGATTTTACCTACTTCTCATCAGCCCATGGATCCTTCTTTAAAATAGACCACATCCTAGTTCACTGGGATAATCTTAGCAAATATAAAAAAGTGGCTATAATCCTATGTATTCTGTCAGATCATAATGCTATGATCTTAGCAATCAACAACAAGAGAAACAACAGAAACTATTCAAATACTTGGAAATTGAATAATTACCCTTTAAATGAAGGATGGGTAAAAGAGGAAATGAGAGCAGAAATTAAGAAGTAATTCCAATTGAATGAGAATGAGGAAACAACATACCAAAACCTCTGGGATAGTATGAAGGCTTTCTTAAGAGGTAAATTTATAGCACTGCATGTATACTTCAAAAATCTAGAAGAACAGCAGATTAATAGCCTTATGCTTCAACTCAAACAACTACAGAAGGAGGAACAGCCCAACCCTAATTCTAACAGAAGACAGAAAATCACCAAAATCAGGGCTGAAATCAATGAAATTGAGAATAAAAAAGCTATTCAATCTATTAACAAATCTAAGAGTTGGTTCTTTGAAAGAGTGAACAAAATCGACAGACTCCTTGCCAACCTCACCAAAAGGAAGAACGAAATGAAGCAAATCAACAAAATCAGAGGTGAAAATGGGGATATCACCACAGACTCATCCAAGACACAGAAGATTACCAGAACCTATTTTGAAAACTTATACTCTGCCAAATTTGATAACCTCCAGGACATGGACAGGTTTTTGGACACACACGACATCCCCTCTTTAACACAGGAGGACATTGAAAATCTCAACCAACCTATCACAGAAAGCGAAATTGAAGCAGCAATCAAAGCTCTCCAAAAAAAAAAAAAAAAAAAAATCCAGGTCCGGATGGATATATGGCAGAATTCTACCAAGCCTTCACAGAAGAACTTACACCGATCCTCTACAAGCTCTTCCAGGAAAATGATAGAGAGGGAACACTCCCAAAAACTTTTTATGAAGCAAACGTTACACTGATCCCAAAACCCAACAAAGACACATCAAGGAAAGAAAATTACAGACCAATTTCCCTGATGAACATTGATGCAAAAATCCTTAATAAAATTTTAGTTAATTGGATACAAATGCACATTAAAAAGATAATTCATTATGATCAAGTGGGCTTCATTCCAGGGAAACAAGGCTGGTTCAATATACGCAAATCAATAAATGTAATTCACCACATAAACAGAATTGAAAACAAAAATCATATAATCATCTCAATTGATGCAGAGAAGACATTTGATAAAATTCAACACCACTTTATGCTCAAAACTCTGGAAAAGATAGGGATCAAGGGAAGATACTTTAACTATGTCAGATCCATTTATGCAGACCCATAGCCAACATTACCCTCAATGGAGAAAAACTGAAAGCATTTCCACTGAATTCAGGTACGAGACAAGGCTGTCCACTCTCCCCACTCTTGTTCAATATAGTCCTTGAAACCCTTGCCAGAGCTATCAGGCAAGGCAAGGAAATCAAATGTATTTGTATAGGAAAAGAGGAAGTTAAGTTATCTCTATTTGCAGACGACATGATTTTATACATAGAAGACCCAATAACATCAGCCAGAAAACTCCTAGAGCTTATAGGTGATTTTAGCAAAGTAGCTGGCTACAAAATCATCTCCAGCAAATCGCTAGCATTTCTTTATTCCAGCAACACATCTGCAGAAGAAGAAATCAGGAAATCTCTCCCATTCACCATCACTTCCCAAAAAATGAAATACTTGGGCATTAACTTTACAAAGGATGTTAAGGACCTCTTCAAAGAAAACTATAAAACACTAAAAAAAGAAATTACAGAAGATCTGAGTAGATGGAAAAACATTCCATGCTCATGGTTAGGCAGAATCAACATAAAAAAGATGGCCATTCTACCCAAAGCCCTATACAGATTCAATGCAATCCCCATCAAGATACCTATGGCATTCTTCACAGATATAGAAAAAGCAATTCTCAAATTCATATGGAATAACAGGAGTCCCAGACTAGCTAAAACATTACTCTACAGGAAGGAAGTAGGAGGTATCTCAATCCCTGACCTAAAATTATACTACAGAGCTGTAGTAGCAAAAACAGCATGTTATTGGTATCAAAACAGAACCAAAGACCAGTGGAACCGAATAGAAGATCCTGAGACAAACCCCCATATCCTAAACTATTTGATATTTGATAAAGGGGGCAAAAGTATAGTGTGGAAGAAAGAAAGCCTGTTCAACAAATGGTGTTGGACAAACTGGACAGCCATATGTAGACATCTGAAGCTGGATCCTTATCCTTCGCCCTGCACAAAAATTAAATCAAAATGGATCAAAGACCTGGATATTAAGCCTACAACTTTGAACTTACTAGAAAAAGAAGTAGGGTCAACACTACATCATATAGGAGTCGGCAGTTACTTCCTTAACAAAACTCTTATGGCTCATGCTGTAAAATCAAGAATAAATGAATGGGATACAATTAAACTAAAAAGTTTCTGCACAGCTAAAGATCTAGTCAGGAGCATCAAGAAAGAACCTACAGAATGGGAGAAAACCTTTGCCTGCTACACCTCGGACAGAGGGCTAATATCCAGAATTTACAGGGAACTAAAGAAACTAATGTCCAAACTCACAAATAATCCAATCAATAAATGGGCTAAAGAACTCAAAAGGAACTTCTCTCCAGTGGAAGTCCAGAAAGCCCATAAATATAAGAGAAAATGCTCTACATCATGAGCTATAAGGGAAATGCAAATCAAAACTTCAATGAGATACCACCTCACTCTTTTAGAGTGGCAAAAATGAAGAATACAAACAACAACAGATGCTGGAAGGGCTGTGGGAAAAGAGGAACACTCTTACACTGCTGGTGGGACTATAAACTGGTTCAGCCACTATGGAAAGCAGTGTGGAGAACCCTCAAAAAATTAAGGATGCAACCACCTTACGACCCAGCTATCCCACTCCTGGGTATTTTCCCAAAAGAATTAGAATCAGCGTATTATAGCGATGTGGCTTCCTCAATGTTTATAGCAGCTCAATTTACTATAGCTAGACTATGGAACCAACCCAGATGCCCCTCACTTGATGAGTGGATACAAAAACTTTGGTACATATATACAATGGAATACTACTGGGCCATTAGAGAAGATGATATTATGGCTTTTGCAGCCAAATGGATGGAGATGGAAAGAATTTTGCTTAGTGAAGTATCCCAATCTCAGAGACTCAAGGGCCGAATGGTTTCTCTCATCTGTGGATGGTAGAATAGGGTAGCAGTAGGGTAGACGGCTAACAATACTTCAAATTGAATGACTCTCAGAGTAATAGGGGGATGGCTCCCTAGGATACTTGGAGGGGTAGGGTGGGGGATGGGGAGGGGGGAGGGTATGTAAAGAGCTCATAGGATACTGGAGAGTCGGAATAGAGGGGAACCATCCCAGAAGCTGATGTCATTCCTCTACGAGATACCCATTTAACAGATGAGTTTTTCTGGGGGCAACTGCAATAGGTGAAACCCAAGATGGTCATCCATGTTTTGGCATTACCCCTGGATAACAAATTATATATACATTGACTACTGTTGGTTTGATAATGTTTCTCCCTCATTTGTATCTCTATATACTTCTAATAAAAATTTAAAAAAACTCACAGATTAGAAGCAAAGAACAAAAATACAATATGCTAATATTTATGAGATACACTGCAAGATACTGCATAAGATATTTAAACCAGCTATACTGCATGCCTTTACAAAACTGTAAATATTTAATCCTATTGTCTAATATACCAAAGATTAACAAGGGATTATAGGAAGAGAAGAGAAGGAGAAATGTTGAAACTGAGATAAAGCAAGGTACATTGCAAGCATTTATAAGATGGTCACTATATATACTATAGCCATGTGTATAAAAAATGTTCTTCATAGGTATAAGAATTATCTCACTGTACTTGGTTTTTTTAGGAAAAATGTAGGACCCAGAAGAAAGGTAAGTGATAAGGGGACAGGAAAGGGTGGTAGAGGGGTACAGTGGGGAGGGCATTGACCAAATTGTATGTCTGTATTGTATGTACCTAAGAATATGTGACAACAAATCCCATCATTAAGTACAACTAGAATGCATCTATATGTAATATATGTATCTGAAGTAGCTTTCATCTTTTGGTTCTCAAGTCTGGAAATGTTTCTGCTTGCTAAAAGTAGGGGGAATAAAATGTTTGTCCAGTTTGGGATGTCAAAATTGTTTTAAGATTATGTTTGTGTTCAGTGAGACTGGGATCAGGTTTTCTATTTTGTCTTTTAAAAGCTTAATCTGTAAGACTATCGGAGCAGCTGCCATGGCAAGTAATAAGAATAAAAGCTTAACTGCTATGTAAATAATGTTTCCAAAAGCTTCCTGAAACTGACTTTTCTGAACCAGCTCATCTACCCACTTTAGAGGTGTTTTGGAGCAATGCTGTCTTTTATACAGCAAGTCCTCCAGGACAGCTGTGAAAGAGGAGTACTGTTCTCACACAAATGTCACTCTTTATGGACTACAGTAGCAGTGCATTCATCAAAAGAATTTATAAGATAAACATTTGCTCACATTTACTGCCCATAGCCTATCTCTGCCTTCTTTCCTTGTTATTTTGAGTTTCTTTGTCTCGTTTCTGATTCTAGTTTCCATTTGTTGAACTGTTTCTCTATTAAAATATGTAATTTACTATTTCAGTGAGGGAGAGGATCAAGTTAGTTGCTCAGGCTCAGGCATTCATTGTGCATTAGAAGTAGAAGATTAAAAACAGGAAAAAGTCAATGAACTCTGCATTGATTAGCCCAGGTGATCTGGAGAGTAGACAAGCCAGTGACAGAAAGTTGACAGGGAGGGATATTAGTTTGAAGATACTTTGTTTTGTTTTGATGATTGCAAGTTCTTGCTAGAAAGTTTGCCTCTGAAATCAATACTATGCAGTCTACGTATAACCAGTATCTTCTAGCAGAGGGAGTACTCTAATCAATCATGTGGCTATACTAATAAGATGGCTGAGCTTAAGGGGAAAAGCAATATAATAACTTATGAGCTCTGTACTTAAAAAGCTGGTGATATATTTACAAAGGAACACACTAGAGTTGAGAAACCCAATAAAAGGTGGCAGTCAGAATCTAGGAGAAGCAATACTTTGTTTATGCACTTTGGAATTCTAGATCTATTATATATATAAGCTTATCAAGGCACTTTGGTGCAATGCTGCAATGCAATGTTTTTAAATAAACAGACTACATACTTCAATGAATTTTCTTTTAAAAGTTTATACATTTCAAATAAAATGTCACTCTTTTCTAAAAATGACTGTTAACAAAATTCATGCCAATTGACTTCTGAACTATTCAATGATATTTATTTTGGACTTAACTTCAAACTTTATTTCAAGGTCTACTTAGAATTACACACTTTTCAAGGATCAAGAAATTCAACTCTAGAGAAATGTCCAGAGACTTGGGACAGGTATTCAAAACATAGGTATTAATACAAATATTGACTTTATATTTTGTTGAACACCTAGATTTATTGTCTCTCAAGGCAAATATTGACCTTATCTTCCAGGTCAATAAATCTCTATGTTCACTGCAACAAAAGTCAATACCTGCATCAAATCCATTTTCCCAGACAATGACACTTCTACTCATGTTAGTGATTAGTGTTTAAAAACTAATGTTTATTAAAAGGAAAGAAAACATGAATAAAATGTTAATTGGCAAATAAAGGCTTAAAATTTGTTGACAATGCATGTAAGTAATCCTAAAAGGTGTGGAGGATACCTAAGCTTTTATATCAAGAAAGATTTGCAAATTACTTTGCCAAAGAAAATAAAACCTACTTATGATCAGTAAATAGAACAGGAAAGGGAAAAATTAAGCACCTAGCCTTGTGGTTTTGTTCCCTTCCTAACCACAAATCTTTAGTTTTTTCCCAGATACATAGCTTAGAAATAAACTTTCATCCTATTAAGTTGCTTAGAGTTTGGGGGATTGTCTGCTATTTTGGCACAACTTTGTCTGTAAATATATTACATAATAGAACAACGGTGCACTTATCAATTTTAATGTTAAATAGAATAATCCTCTGTTAACTTTTACAATCTGCAATCTTTGTGGTGATTTTCTATGATTTTTACTTTGAAGTTTTTCTGATTCTAGACTTTTGAAACTAAGTAGTTTATATTACATACCTTGAGAGAAGTCAGAGTTTCTATCTACCCTAATTAGTGCTTCATGGACATGAATGGAAAATCTTGAGGCTTCATTCTTTTTCAGGCAAGGTAATTTAAACAGCCAGTGTGAAGAGTACTCATTTCCTTCTCAGGAGATTGCTAAAACCATCCAGTACCTGACTACTGTGAACCCTTCCCTGATACTCAGGGTACATGGGGAACAGTTGTTGTCTTCAACTTATTAGGTGTGGTTGTGCGACTCATCAGGGAATATAAGCACAGGTGTCATATGCCACTTTTAAATGACACTACTCACTTGACCTTGTATAAGATGGTAGAACCAAAAACTGAAGTAACCTGGGTCACTGAGTAAAGAGAACTGCTTGCTTTCAGAGTGACCCAAACCCACAATGGACTTGTTCTAATTTTTAAAAATATTACATTAAGTCATTGATATGGTGGGGGGTGGAGGATATTATTTACTAATGCAGTGTAACCTAAGCTATTTATAGTGCTATGCTGCATGATGAACTGATCAAGGAATTCTAGCTCCAGGCAAAATTCCTGCATTGTTTTGTACTATGGGGTCAATGCAGTCATTGAGAGGTCTTCCATGTCACTGACTCAGAATAAAGAAAAGAAAAATGGAAAAACAAACATGAATCCCGAAA
Organism: Aplodontia rufa; assembly: GCA_004027875.1. NCBI lineage: Eukaryota > Metazoa > Chordata > Mammalia > Rodentia > Aplodontiidae > Aplodontia > Aplodontia rufa. The sequence goes on from PVKS010024313.1 coordinate 9,570, forward strand.
TTTCCTTTAGAAATAAAAGGGGCATTTTCACCCTTTCAATTTATTTTTACTTTGTAACTAAATTCTTTATTCAAAATTAAAAATTACCCTTCAAGGCTGTTTTTACCTGGTTTGACCAAGGGCCAAAAGTTTCCAATCACGGCTCATTAAAATTCCAAACATGACTACTTCTACTGTCACCTAATTAAGCAATTCCTTTTTTTGTGTGTACTCAGCAATAATGCTGTCACTTTTCTATATACTCTTCTGACTAAAATTAATTATTACTTTATTTAAAACTTAGTGGACTATAATTCCTCTGACCAATTTTGTAAGAATTATGGTTTTGACAGAAACCTAATCTTGAAGAGATTACCCTGTGCCATCATTACAAGCTCTCCATGGCTGTATATAATCCTATCATTGCATGACAGTGCCCATGGATTCTGGCACTCAGCTTACATAAGTTAGTGGCAACAAAATTGGAAATGGCAGCCCATTCACCTTTCAGGGTGACAGCACTAATACAGCTGCTTCTCTTCATTTGTGCTCTGGAGGCTGACTCAGGAGATGGTACCAAGAAAACCTTGGAAAGGGAGTTTATAGCAGAGCAGGAATGGAATGGATCATGATAGAATGCATTTCCTCTCCTTGCCAAACACCTCGTGTATCTTATTTTCTTGGAATGTGGCTTCCTGGGCAATTTTAGGGTGGTAAAGAGATTTTTATTATCCACTTGCCCTTGTCATATTTTCTGGAAATTATACTCTTGAAATCTTTTGACATTTAATTCTGTTCTGTTAATTGTTTCACATTAGATATACTTTTCTGTTTTATGATTTTCCTCACTTAAAAATAAATTAAATAGCATCAAGCTAATGAATTCGTTTATCAGAATGCAATTTTCCCCCAAGCAGAATAATTTGAACTGCAAACTTTTTAAAGGAAAAAACCTCTCAGTTAATTGCAAGTGTGTGTGTGTGTGTGTGTGTGCGCGCGCACGTATGTGTGTTACATGTTACCCACAAACACAAAAACCAATATAGGAACACATAAGCATTTTGCAAATAAATAACATAAGAATTATTACGTAATGGTATTTAGTCTATCATTCTCTGCATCATATTAGTCCCTGTGACTGTTCTGCAAATAGGAATTCTAGTCTAGTCACCAAAATTACCTAGCTAATCATTTTTAAAGAAAGTGAAGTTTCCATTAGGTAAAATGCTTAACCAGAGACAAATAAAAATTTATAATATTCTCAACTCTCTTTCAAAGTATGCAGAGAATAAAGTCAGGTTTCCTATGTTGGTTTGGATTTTTGTTCCTGTGTTCTCATGTAAAGTTTAAAAGTATAAAGTAAATTTTAAAAATGTATGATAAACTTTCAGGTATCTTGACTCTACACATTCCTCTACTTACAGCTAAAGACATTAGAGGTGATTGATTCTCACTTAACCCTGCACCAGGCTTTAGATTTAGAATGTCCTTAAAAGAGATGGTAGATGATTCATCATTAAGTCAATTGACGCTTAAAGTTCTATTTTGATCTCATATTACAAGAACATATCCTAGCTCCAACATTTCAGTTCCTAGCTCGTTGTCCAGGAAGCCCTATCATAAACCCCTGCCCTATAATCTACTTCTTCTCATACTAGAATTCTGCCATGTTATGGTACAAACTTTTAAAACTAAGTACAGTTCCTGAATTCGAGTTCAGCGTCACAAAGAAAGTCTATTGACAAACAATAACACATATGTCTACATTACTTAACATTGAATACTTGTGGTACACACTTACCACTTCCCTAACTGTTCGCTATCTCTTAGAATTCCAGTATTAATTCTAATACTGAACTAATACCTGGACTGGAGATGCAGTCTCCAGGAACTTCTCTGCTGCCAGAACTTATATCTAACATTGTCTACAACTTCCTACTCCTAAGCCCAGACCCACATTAATCAGGATACATCTACTTTCTTACAGATTTGACCTAAAATCCTGTCTATAAAATGTAATGCATCTCTCTATTTGCAAATTATTATGACTGTGATTCCTTTCCTACTTTTCTAAAACTTTATTTCTTCCCCAAAGATTACAGGCTATTTGATCTGCAGCTTATAAAAATGTATATTTTATGTGTAAGGTATAAGGTATACCTCTTATTCAAATACTGTATGAGCGTCAGTAATAGTTCATACTTTGATTTAGTTTATAGTGTCATCTTCCAAAAAATTGTTTAATATGTTTTTCTTCTTTCAAAATATTTAAGCTATCAAACCCCAACTAAATATAATATTTGACATGAAATTGAAATATTTAATATCAAAGCCTGAGTCATGGTGAGAACTATATTATGATAACCAAATACAAAATAAACTTTAATAAAAATTTTCTCTGTAATCCTAATAATTGCTTTCTGTATTTAGGGTTTATGTTACTTTAAAACATGATTATATGGACTGGAGTGGTGGCTCAGCATTTACTGTGTTTGCCTGGCATGAACGAGTACACAAGTTCAGACCCCAGCACCACGTACCCAAAAATGTCTCCAGAGCAATGAAAGCCACATGAGAAACTCAATAAAATTGATTCTCTCTTTCTCTCTCTCTCTCTCATTGTCCCTCTCTCTTTAAAAAACTGATTATATAGATCTTGAAAACAACAAAAAAATTTCTTTATAATATACTAAAATAAGAATAAAGTATCTGTCTTTTGGGATTGGAACAGTGGCTCGGCAGTTACCACACTTTCCTGGCATGTGCAAGTATGTGAGTTCAAACCCCAGCACCATGTATACAACACAGTGCCCGAGGAATGAAAGTCACATGAAAACTAAATAAAAAGTTGCTTCTCTCTCTCTCTCTCTCTCTCTCTGTCCCCTCTTTCTTTAAAAAAAGAAAAAAGATTTTGTCTTTTTTGTCTTTATATTCTTGTTATGAAATATCTTCTCATTTTTTCAAATACACATAGAATTGCAATAAGCAAGTATCAGGTGACACTATGTACTGTGTTTTTCATAAAATCATTAGATCATCATTTTAGATTTTCAGCAAACAGTGACCTTTTACCTTGAAATCTAAAGTGAGGATGAAAGACATTTGTAATATCCATTTGTCAGCTTATGACTTTCTGAGAAGTCAAGATGGTACTCAGAGCATGAAAAATGGAAAATGTCTGAATAAAATGCCATCTTATAAAACCTGTAAAAAGAAAATGAAAGCCAAATACTGTTAGATCTTAATATGCAAAATAAATGTCATGTGACTATAAAAACATCCAAAGATCCCAACCATCTTACTGAAAGTTTGATAATAATGTATGCTTATTATGAGTTACAATTACTTATATCACTATCATTTTGTCTGAAACTGGATGACAAGTAATGCCATTAAGTTTGCTGATGGCAAGATTTACATGAAAAGCTAATGTTTTCTGTACTCTTACTGAAAATGTCACCTTTTGCAAATGAAAGGCACAAGCCTACACTGATAGAGCTTTCATATAAGTGTACAAAGAGAAAGAACAAAAGAATACTTTCATTACCAGTAGATACAGTCAGATGGCAGTTTTGAATTTTGATCTGAAGCATGGTGAAAAGAAAGATAAGAATGATTCGAGGAGTCATCTAGATAGCAGCAACGGTTAAAAATTCAGGAAATCATCGGGCCTTTGTGGGAGAGAAACTGAAAAACAAAGATATTTTGGGCAAATATAGACCTACAGGAGAAGAATCCAAGATCTGAGAAACAGAATTTTGTGGTCATAGGGCTTATGGACACTATTTGCTCAAAGTCATGCATTTGATGGTTAGACCATTGTAGACATCTAAAACAGAAGTTTTAATACAGCAATCTGACTGCATCCTATATATAGTTCTAGTGTGGCACTGATTCAATTTATATAAATACATCAATATATCCCTGATGCATTTATACATAGGGTATACACTATGGATTATTCCTATATATATTAATATATATATTTCTACTTATAAATCATAGTATATTCAAAATATGAGCATACCACTCAATGAATTTTCACAAAGTGAATACACTCATGTAACTTGAACTCAGGTCCAAAGTCCCAAAGCCTTCTCTCTTCCAGGAACTACCTCCCACACAAGGGTAATCAATTATGTATCATCTTAACCCAGAAGGGCTCACAATCTTTGTAACTCAATTCAAGTATTTTATGTGCATAAATTTTTATTGCAAATGTTAACATGGAAAATAAAAGGAAGAAAATCAAGGAAATGAGTGCACCACATTATCATAACCCAATTACTCAATATTTATAGTTTCCACATCATGTCAGAAATAAAATTCGGATCTAGGAGGACATCCCAGAGGAAAAAAAGACATGCTCCCTTTCTCAATGACAATTTTAAAATCTTGAGTCATCTAACACTGTGAAATCAAAGTTATGTAACCAATACCTAAGAAAATACCAATTTATTAGAATTCCTTGAAATATTTTCAAAATAAATAAATTCAGATAGATACAGAAATGCATGGAGGCTGATGACCACACATAAGTTTACAAAATTAAATTCAAGAGCCAGGCTTGCCATCACGGACCTTGGGAATGATGTGTGACTTTAGTTTCCAACTCCACCTATAACCCTGCTTGCAACCACATGCATTCTCTCTAGCTGTCTTTTCTCCATGTCTTCCTCCATAGGCACATGCATACGGAAACAGAACTACTCTCTCAGAATCCTATACCATCCTGGTAAATTAAGACCTTTACAACATCACTTAAAAGTTATTCATAAGTATACTCAACTGCTATCTCTCACTTACACCATTACAAATATTTAGACATATAAATTTCCTCTCATCTTAAAATTAAAAGAATTTTCTTGATTACCACATCTTCTTCTAGGTATCCATTTTCTCTGTTTCCTACATAACAGTTAGTTTAGGAAACAGATATGTATTCTTGTTCTCTCCATTTTCTCACCTATCACTTATTATCTCATTCATTTCAGTTTGGATTATGCCTTTATCACTACACAGGTTTCTTTTTCAAATCAAATCCATTAGTGGCAATCTGCATTGCAAACCAAAGAGAATTTGGGGGAGGAGGAAGTCTTCAACTTACTTATCTTTTTAACCAGTGAAAATTTTCCTAAATTCTTGGTTCAGAATCCTACATCATTGTTTAAAAAACACAGAGGCAATTCAACCACAAATGTATTTGTTCATGCCTCTAAAATATGTTTATCAGTAATAATGTGTTCTTAATTTTAACTTTCCGTAAGAGAAATGATATAAGTCAAAGGGGTTAAATTCTCCTAAAATTACGTCTCTAAAGAAAATAAAACAGAATGGGGGAGAAGAGAAAAGAGTCCTGGATGTCACTGGACATATGTGGACTTTGACTTTGGGTAAGAGAAGAAGCTGGGCTAATGGCGAAGCTCAGTGATAGAGCACACTACCGGAGAAGGAGGGAGGAAGGCAGAGGGAGTACAGAGGCATGTGAAGGTTCTGAGTGTAAGATGACATGACCTGACTGAAAAGAATTGCTCTGACCACTGGGGAGAAAATGGATGACAAGGAAGCAGAGGTGGGAGCAGGGAGGTAAGAAGACACAACCCAGGAGAAAGATGCTCTTTGGGATGAAAGCACTGATGGTGGTGAGAGATGATTTAGAATCTATATTTATTATAAAAAGTAGAGAATTTTCTGGGTTATTGGATGGATGTGGGATATGAGAAAGAGGAATTGAGATGACTGAAGTTTTTTCATTTGACCACCTGGAAGGAAGATAGCAGAGTTCAGAGTGGGCAGGGTTGTAAATGTGGACAAAGGAGGTGAGGCATTCATATTAGAGGATGCTGATTGGGCAACTGAAGATGCGACTCAAATCAGAGGAGAAGCCTTGACAAGATTAAATTCAGGAGTCAACACTGGGGTGGTATTTAAATTATAAACCTGGATGAGATAACTGAGGGAATGTATTAAAAGTAAGAAGAGAACCAAAGACTAAATTGTAGACTGTTTCAACATTAAAAGATCCAGGAAAAGAGATTGTAGGAGAAAAATAAGGAAGGAGAACAAAGATAGTATCCTGTCCTGGCACCAAGTGATGAGAATGCTTCAAGTAAGAGTTTAATAAATGTTAGTTTCTCCTGTTATTATTATAGACACACCGACAGAAAATAAAACATATGTGAATGTTCTCCTGTTCCAAGAATCTATATATCAGTTCCTGTATTTCTTTTCTATTTTGCTATCTTCCTTTAAACTGAAGCCATGATCCTTTCTTAAATATTCTGCTAATATCATCAGCTATCTATATTTGTAACTCTCTAGGTCTTGGCAAACAGAAGTAGTCAGATCATTAGAACCTGGAGAATATTTCTGCAAAACTAAATTATTAGAAACATGGTAAGGAATTTTTGAAAATAGTTGCTCTGGGTGGGTGGATCACTGTTTCATCAGAGAAGCATAACAAGCAATTTAGTAGGCATTGGTTAGAGAGAGGGAGGGGGGAGAGAGAGAAAGAAACTTATTTCAAGGTATGAACTTATACTTTATAGGGCTGCATAAGTCAGTCCTAGGGAAGCTTTAGACAATATGGAAATCTGTCAGACTTGACTTTGTACAAGGTACATGAAAATCCTCAGGGAAGGCAGCCAGGAAGAACATATCACAGCACATTGGAACCCACTGGAATAGCCTGAAGCCATTATCCACAGGCAGAAATTTTGTTCATTCTCCCTCTCAATCTTCCTCCCTCTGTCCAGCAGTGCTTTTAAGATCTTCCGACCACTTCAAACAGGAAGACACATTTCTTTACTTAAAGTCACCTGATTAGGGACTTTATTTACACTCACAAAATCCATCCACATCAACAAGTAGATTAGTGTTGGACTTATTCACTGGGAGTGTTCCCTAGCCAAGTTGATACAGGCAAACAACACAAAGGAAATTCATTTTGCTTTATTCTAGCTACTGCTATGAACTATAGCCCTTCTCTTGATTTTGAAAAGTTCCTGTTGCTCTGCTTAGCCACCGCTATATTGCTACAAAAGCATAACTCTATCGTGAAGATTTTTTCTTATTGTCTTCTTTCTAAACTCTAAACACAGAATTAGGATTCCTTATTCAAATGCATGATTAATAACCTCAAACATTAATTAACCTCTTTCCTCAAAGTTCATGTCTTTTTACTCCTTTTCTTTTAAGAGAAACTACATTTTTAGAAAATGACCTTTGTTCCATAAAATATGACAACACATTTTAAAATTCACTTCTGTCCTAGCAGTATGGAAGACTGCATAGCCTGAAAGAATCTCACAATGAGAACAATGAAAATGCTGGATAAAATATGAAATACCTCTTGTAAATGCATTTCTTATTTGGCACAAAAATAGAGAAACTGCAGAAGCAAAAACAAAATTTGTAAGGTACCCTGGAGCATAATCAAATGCCAAAGTTAATAGTCTCCTTAATGTTTCTGCCAAGATCCACAGACTCAGACGATATATGTTAAGCCTGAGGCCTTCCCCAAGAGGACATTTTGAGTTCCACAATATAAAGCTTGAAGCCTAAAGGTTACATATATAGCAAGAGTGAATGGAGGCTAGAATATAAAACTACTGACAAAAATTAAGTAACGTGGACATTTGACTGACCTGCTTTTGAACTTGAAAGGTAGAATTTTCTCCTATTCTTAATTACAAGCAGATCCACATATAAGTTTTTAATATAAATGCATAGTAACTGTATGGTCTAGAGAAAGCAACAAATCTTCCAATTGGGAATTTAGAGTTGTTCTGGGTTGGTAGTGTCTCCAAGTATCTGTCAAAATAAACAAAATATTCTGAAGATGAATATATTTTAATTTAAACTGTGCCAATAAATAAAAAGATTATAGTCAAAAATAAAATACACAAAAACAAAGCTATGAGAAACAGCCAGAAAATACAATAGAAAATAGAATCAGTATTGTAAATATTCTATGTATTAGATTTATGAGAGAAAAATAACTTTTGATTTTTTAAAAATGAATATAAAAAAGAATATAAAAAGTGTTCAACCAGATTTGTGAAAGAACTACATAAAAGTACTAGATATTAAAAAATAAAACATGAAAATTACTATTTCAATGAACAGATCAAAAGGAGATAGTGATTTAGAAAAAAAATTCACATAAATTGTTAAAAAGGCAGCTCATGAAGACAGGAAGATCTGAAAGAGAGATGAAAATAAAAGAAAAGTATACAATAGAGAAAAAGAGAAAGGATATAGTACGGAAGAAATAATATCTTAGAATTTTTCAAATTATCCATTGATAATTTGTGGATCTATGAAGCCAAATTAATTCCCACTCAGGTGAGTAATAATAGATATTGAAACTACAGAAACCCAAAATAAGAAGCAAACTTCAGATAAATCAAATGACTGATAATCAGACCTTAGACTCCTCAAAACAAAAGGAAAAACAGAACACAGTAGACTAATATATTAAATGTGCTGAATGTAACCAATGCTCTAAAATTTCAAGGCTAAAAAACTTAATTTCAAGAGCAAAGGTAAAATTAAGATATTTATCACCAAAAATAAATAAAAATTTACTGCCTTTACTATTAGAAAGAAATTTCTAAAGTAATATTTTAGGCAGGGGAAAATTACACCAAATGGAGGGTTTGAGAGAGACTGAATGGTAAATAGACAAATAGTAGATGGATCGGAACAAATGTCAACTATGAAAATCAATAGTAATTATATAATCTGTGGGATTAAAACAGACTGGCCCTAATTGTTGCACGTTTCTCTTCTTATCTGAAAAGAGAATTAAACTATTGATTAATTTTAGACATTTAAGTTTGCAAATTGAAATAGCAAAATAATCACCTCTGAACTACAGACACAAAATCTGAAAAAGAAAGGAACATGTACTAGCATAAGATGTAAGGTTTGACAAAATGAAGAATATTATATTCAAAATTTGAAAATAAGCATGCTTTTCAATCACCACTGAACACGTTTTAAAAATTCATCATATATGCTAGACCACAATGTAAGCCCTAATAATTTCAAAATTTGATGACACCATCTTTTCTGAAAATAATTCTGTTTAGTTAAAATCAAGTACTATATCAGTATTTGTTTTAAAGGTGAAGTAATTTACAATAGTGTATTATTGGCATTATTTAAGAATTAAATGATGGAAAAGAATCATTAGTTTAGATGCAGATTTAAGCATATTATGTATGCTTCATAAAATTTGATACATAAAAGGAAAGTGAGGAAGATGTACACTAAAACTTATCACCTTTCTCCTTCCATACATAAAAATCAAATCCAAGTATAAAAATTTAAATGTGAAAAAATAAAAGTGAAAATCTTGAGCAAAAAGTATTGGAGAATATCTTTGAGACTTTGGGGTAGAGAGGCATTCTTAAACAAAAAAAAGTACAAAACAAAAGAAACCATTAATAACTTACATTAAAATTAGAAACATCTGTTTATCCACAAATAACATGAAGACAAGTTAGGAACTTGGAGAGCATATTTTACTACACATGTTCTTATAAAACTATAGCATCCGGAATACGTAAGGAACACTTAACTGGATTTAACAAGCATGTCAAGAGAGAGGAAGAAGAAGGGTTCATAGAAACATAAATAAATAGACAGCCTTGTTAACAACCAGAGGACTACAAGTTAGTTTTGTATCCATCATATCGGTAAAAATATTGAAAAGTAAACATTAAGTATTGATTAGAAAACAAGGCAATAGGAATATCCAACCCTATTAGTATAGATGAAAATTGATATAACCAGCTTGAACAACTGCCTAAAGTTTCAATGGAAAATTGTACATGCACGTATTCTACAACCCAGTAATTTCACTTTTAGTTAAACTCTCAATAGTGTGTTCCAGTATAAATGTTTATAAAAGTACTATGGTACACAAGGCACAATTAACCTATATTATTATGAGCAGAGTGAATATACTTTTGTTACATTTTAGTACAAGAGAAAGCCACTCATTTGTAACATGAATAAATCATAACTACGTGCTTTATGGTGGCTATATCTCAAAATTTTGAAAGTAGCAATTAACAAGGTGGGTGTATTTCAAAAATGGGGAAAACAAATAATATGGGGTTTAGTGTTAATGTATCAGTTGTAAAATCACAAAGAAAATTAAGGAAATTATTTAATACAAAAATCATAATCATTACCTCTGGGCAACCAACAAACAAGGTGAGGTCAGAGAATGTATCTAAAATAGAAGTGCTCAAAATGTGACCTGGACACCCTCTTTGAGTCCTTGAGACACTTGAAGTCAAAGCTGCATTAATAATGAGATATTATTTTCACATCTCACTCTCACACTCATTGCATGACTCAGGGAAATAATATGTCCCCAAGGACTAATTTATGATGCTTAAGAATCATGAATGGATAAAAGATCTATTCAAAGTTCAGAACAGATGGTTTTTAATATAAGAGCTAAAAGTTCACTGATAAGGTTTCAGGTTCCACATCACAAATAAACCTTTAAGAAACAGAACTTTGATACAGTACTGAAAATTAATATCCATAATTATTAAAAATTCTATTAAAATTCTTCCTCCCTTTTCCAATTACAGGGCTGAGTAAGACTGAATCGCCCCCTATATTGCAACCAAAGCAACATACTACAACAAATCAAATAGAATATAAAAATTCACCTGTTTTCTATTCAGCCAGATATTATATTTTTAAATGGAAAATATTTAATATACACACAACAAAAAAACCCACACAACAAAATGAAAAGGCATTGAAAGCATTACATAGTGCAAACACTAAAAAGTCAGAGATATTAACTCAGTGGTGCTTATAAAAGCTAGGCAAGATACACGTGAAAATGGCTCCCTTGGTCTTCCTTTAGTAAGCTGATAACTACTCTGAATTACTTAAAAAAAATTTTTTTTAATAAAGAGAGAGGGACAGTGAGAGAGACAGAGAGAGAAACAACTTTATTTAGTTTTCACATGGCCTTAGTTGCTCCAACACTTAGTTGTGTAAGTGGTGCTGGGGTTTGAACCTGGGTCCTCGTGCTTGCCAGGCAAGCGCCAAAACCATTAAGCTACTGCTCCAGCCCCAACTCTGAGTTACTTTAAATTGCCCTTTCCTCCCACTTTTTGAGACCTCATTTTCTATTCCTGTTGACTGTGACTACCTGATTAGAAGTATTTGGAAAGCTTCGTGCTTTTTGTATAATGGCAGCACAATTTATGCCATCTACTCAAGGGTATACATAGAAAGAATTTTTGGACACCAAGACCATAAGCAAGGCAGTTCCATCAGGATAGAATCTTCAATCCAAATTCACACATTTCAGGACACCTGAAAAATATAAAATCATACCACCCTACTCACTAAAGCTTTCTTTTTGTTTTAGAAAAGATAGATGTTTTATAAAATGTTTTATTTTATACTAATAGATTATAGCTTATGTTTACATTAATAATTTTTAAAATTTTTCAGTTTTAATTTCTTCTAAGGTGAATAGCAAAATCTATAACACACCTAAGTAAAAGCTTTTAGTGGTCTTCAGTAATTTTTAAAGTGTGAGAAGAATGATTGGTCTACAATGGTGTTATTTTATTTCGAAATCTGGAGAACGGACTCATAGTTTTTCATTTTTTATTTTATTTACAAACATATACACATATATACTTTTCTGTATATATGTGTTAAATCGAAATAACACTTAAATTTTTTTACTAAATCATCTATTAATGTTCAAACATAGAACTTTGAAAATACTATGGGGTATGTTTTCCTAAGCAGAATCTGGCTATGCTGAGGGAATGACCACACACACACCATAAGATAATGAAGATAAAAAAGCCCATAAGCAATATTAAAAGTAAATATTCAAGTTGATTTTGTTGATTGTACCATAATCTCATTTGTGTTTCATGACTCAATCTCCTATACAAGAAAATAAATTTAGTCTCTTTATGAATTCATCCTAACAAATTGATGTATTTCAAGGAAAATATGATTGTTTTTCCAGTTATTTTATAGGTGAATTTCTGAATATGTAAGAAAATTCCTGAAGAATAAATTTCGTGCCAGTCCCTTACATTTACATATAGCAACTACATTGTTCTCAGAGTATGAGTAATGTAGAAACTATTGATTGCTTAGTCAATGAACATCACAAAGCATTTGTAATAAACCTAAATGATCACTTGGGGAGTTGTATCCATTCAGAAAATATATGTATAAACAAAGAATCTTTAATCTCCATTAAAAAGGGGGTAATACATTCAACAGGTGTTTCCAAGATTAGGCTAAATGTAGGAAACCTACAACCAAAATAATGAAGACTCCAAGAACTATTTGAAGAAAAATGAAAAACAAATTCTATGTTATCAGGGCTGGGGATGTGGTTTAGTGGTAGAACATCTGCATGTTATGTGTGAGACCCTGGGTTCAATCCCCATAACTACATGCAAAAGAAAAAAGAAAGAAAGAGAGAGATTAGTTAACAAAATGTACATTCAAAACATACTTCTGGTTCATGCTTTAGTGACACAGTAATGAATGCAAGACTCTTAACATCGCCCCACCCTTAAGATGCTAAAAACTAGGGAGATAGGCATGACACTTATAAACCACTATAAACCTAATTATAATCTCCAATTGGTGCCATAAAAGAAAACTGCAGTTCCCACAATGGAAGGTAATTGGAAGGAAAGAGGAAGGAATCTATTTTTGATTGAAGGATCAGGCACTCAATCAAACCCCAGTCACCTCTGAGAAGGTAGACAAGTAACTGAATGTTAAGAAAACTCACACTAATGGAGAAAACTAGATATATACAACCCAAAATAGGAAAGAATCAACAGACTAGGAGAACTGAAAGATTGAGATGGTCTCTTAAGTGAGAGAGTTAATGTCATAATTCTTGAGTGTCTGTGGTCAACCAGACTGCAAAACTGAGATAAGGAATGTACATCTTATCCTAAACATAAGGAAAACCATTGAATTACTTCATAGTTGTGATGTGTCATGATGTGTTTTTTCTTTCTCAGACCATACTGTGTTTCCTTTGGGAATGGATTGGACAGAGACAGATAAGAAGGTGGGAAGCCAGCTGAGGAATAAATTGCAATAAATAACATGAATTCCAATAATAGCTTCAAGTAGCATGTGTGAAACAGACATTTAAAAGATGATGTCAACATTTTTCAATCCAATTTTGTACCAATTCATTCAAGTAAATGACCTCTAATTAAACTAATGCCCTATAAAGCAAGTCTCTTGCAGTAGTCCACCTAGCTAAGGAATCCATGAACTGGAGTGTCAAATCAACTAGCTAACTGGCTAAGCATCAAAGACAGCAGTTTTGGAGGTCTTCAAAAAGGGCCACATTAAGACTAATTTAACAATTCAGATCAGTTCATTAACTAAACATCAGACGCCTAAGAAATCCTTTTAAGGATGTTCTCCTCTAGAAAACAAATCCTTTCTTAAATGACTAGCCTTGTGATTCTTTTGTGGAAGGGGGGTTTGCCAAAATTTTAATATAAAGGAATTAATAAAAATCTTCTGTTAGATATGACTTACCTTAAAATAATTCCTAGGCAGAAATTAGAAATTAAAAGTCATAAAATTAGACACATTAATCCATACTGTTTTTGTTTGGGACTAAAGAAAAAAATACAGCATCAAAGAAAAAAAAAAGATCAGACTAAAAATCACACCAATCTAGTTTAAAAATAAAAGGAAGTTTACTAACCTAGTAGTTAATAAAACATGAAGCACATGTAGTAAGAAGTAACATCTGTAGTAGGGCTATTGGAAGTGATTAACCACTCCTATGCAAATATCCTGAAATGTGGTTTAACAGCTGTTGTATTCAAGAACTTTAAACCTTGAAGGCAGGTAATAAGGCTAGATTTCACATGGAACTTTTTACCTAATTATAAAGTCACACTTTCAAATTTTTGTTTTGTTTTGTTGTTAATATTTCTTGGATTTGTGTGCCATTTGATGAATAGAGAAGTCCAACGCACTCTTTCTGAAATTCCTTGCTTATGCAGCAACCCCCGAAATCCTTTAGTCTTCTGCCTATTTTAATAAAGATGAGTAGCTAATGTTTCTCTCCTACCAAGAGAATCACAGAATTTGTTTCCTGATTTAGAAAGTATCTTTAGGCCAGCTCAGAGGGACATCAAGCCTTCCTAGGGCACAGTATTTTATTATTCATTCTGTTAGGTGCCTACCAGGGAAAACCCTAGCCCTGGTTTTAAACAGCAACATCTTCTTGCTAAGTGCCATATAAAGGGACTTTAGAGATCATGCAGCAACTGAGGCCTTCAAAGGAGTTGAAATGGCAGCTGCTTTTTGAAACAATATACCTTTAGTCTTTTATCATTTTTCACCTTTTACTTTAAGATGAAAGCACACCACACTTCCAATGAAACAGTAAAATCTTCATAACAAGTACTTCTAAGTGGCATTATGAAAATCTTTGCAGTTCAACTTTGAGAATCCAATTATTTTGAATAAAAGATTAGTTAATGCCAAACTATTTTGAAAATGTCTCCGTTAAAGTATTTGATTTTTTAATGGGTTATATGTTTCTGGGAGTAGAAATCTCTGATACATTAACTAAGATTTCCATAGTTACTATTTAACAATAAAAAGTACAAATTTTGGTTATAACTTTTGCAACATTTATAGTATGTACTGAATGCATTAACAAAAAGAAAAGGAAATCAAGATTTTCCGTAAAGAATATACTATAACTATATAAGATTTGTTTGATTGCTTCCATTTCTATCTAAAAATTCTTTGCCATGATTATTCCAACTCTAAACCGAAAATTACAATGAAGAATACCATAAGCTAAAAGAGAAAAACCAACTAAGTATTCAAACAAAATAAAAATGAACTTAATCATTCATTTGCTGTGAATTCACATGTAAAATTCAGATTTAGAATTCCCCCTGACAAATACTTCCTGCTTAGGATATATAGATTATATAAATTGTAAAAACTAGCATTATCAAAATATGAAAGACTAACTTTCCAACTGCATACAGGATATGTATACTGCTAAGAAAATATAGATAACCTTTACACTCAAGTTAAACTGAGAAAGCAATGTATACAAATAGTATACCCCAAGCAATGTATATAAATAGTATACTCCAGTTTGTAGCCTTAAAAGAATAGAGAATACTAAAAACAGGCAAATTATGAAAATATTATGGAACTAAAAACAATCTGTGATTACTATTTAAAGTGAAGAAATTTAATTAGCAAGATTAATAATGATTTACTGAAACCATTAAACCTTTACAATTTTTGAGTAAAAGCCTCCCCCATACTACCACTTTCCTAAGAATATTTTAGGTCACTGCCTGAAATGAGAAACATGAAATATGTAAGGGCTATGCCATTTTTAACTTCTTATTCTTGCACTTTAATTTATTTCCCTTTACTGTTTATTAATTTAGTAGTTACAATCTAATTAATACTAGTAAACAACAGTGGACAGGTAAAGGAAAAACTTGAAGCAAAGGTCTCTATAATTCAGGGATAGTTTTAAAAGCATTAGGTAATTAGTCAAACTTGTTCACAGGATTGTAAAGAGTACCTTAATTCCTGTCAGATTAAAGGAACAAGTTTATTTTGTTACACACAATTAGTGCTGTATTAAAAAGAAAAGAAAAGAAAAAAACTTTCCCTAATAGAATAGGCAAGTACTATTGCATTTTTTAAATGGGAAAAATATGTAAGGAGAAGACAGAAATATCTCTATCTGTTTCATTACATATTTTTTGCTCTGAGCACTATCCTCAAAGTATTTATAACAGTTAAAAATAAAAATGTGTCAACAACAAAGCAACATAATAATGTTACAAAATAACATTAACAAAAGCAAATAAAATAACATTGATGACTTCTGTGGGCATCTTCCTTTTTGTAAGCAAAACCTATACCCTTTTGGCTCACCAGCAATTCAAACACACAAACAAACACACACATCTTTTTTTTGTTATTCAAATTCCTCTTCCTATAGGCATTCCCTTCCATGCTTTGAGATGTACATGGGGTTGACACTATTCTCCCCACCCACAAGAGTGTAAGCTCATAAGTAGTGTTTATCAACTCAACCCCAGGTAATCGTCTCCAGGACTTTTCTACCAGAATTACATGGAAAGATATTTTCTTTTTACATGAATTTGTAATATCGTAGGATGTGAACACAGTCTGCTGATTATCTTATGAGCAAGTAAAAAGAAAAGAAAGTGCTTGATTTCCAAGTGATAAACTAAGAAATTATACTAAGAGAACCATTTTAGGTATAGATGACATGGCTTATGAAAGTCAGTTTTGCCAATAGGTAGGATACCTGCTATGGTATTTCAGGGTGCTATATAGTAAGGGATATAGGAGTTTTCTTAAGCCTCAACTTTGGTCTTCCCAGAATCTAACAAGACCTCAGCCTACCCAAGAAGAAAGAATGTTACTGTGATCATCCTCAGTGTATTTCCTGTGGGTGGGGGGAACAGATTTCAGAAGCAACTCCCATTTATCATCCCATCCAGATGTCACCTGATGACATTTTTGAAAAAAAAAAAGTATTCCTTTATCATAGTAAAATATCAGTTCTCAAAGATTTATCTAATAGAATGCTTACCTATGTCAAGCCTAAAAACAGCCCTATGGAGACAGGGAAAGGAAATTTTATTTGCAAAAGAAAAGAAATTCCAACTAAAAAGGCTATTGGTAGTAGATTTCATAGGTATTTTTGCTACTTCTGGGAGTGGAATCAACTACTCATCCTTGCTGCTGTCCATGAGCTCAAAACCTAAAATGGGCAGTTGATTCTTTTGTGGCCAACTAGAAAATAATCATCCGCCTTTATTTTTCTACATGCTACTATCTTTTAAGAGCTATCTTCGTTTGATGTACCTCTTTTCAATTTGCAGTTTCCCATTTCTTTCAGGATCACTAGCACCATCTTCCCAGTGTTCCAAAGCACAGCCTACTGCTTCATCCTGTGCTCCCACAGCATTTACCCCATTTTTAACTGGTTGCACACTTTCCTGCATCACTGATTCTCTAGCTGCCATGTCCATCTCCCTACAGGGCAGTAAGCTTCTTCAAAGTACTTTGATCTTTATGTGTATTTCCCTCACTTGCACAGAATTGTTATGTACTATATACTCAATTTATATTTGTTGAATAAATGAATTATTCTTTTTAAGTATATTTTAATGGAAGTATTGATGAATAGAATACAAGAATCAATAGGCCATGTTAAAAAAATGAAATCTGTAATTGTAATAATCTAAAATAATCATTAATTAATAAATATAATATTGAATTTCATGTTTTTAAACTTAAACATAATGGCAGAAATATTTCTTCTTCAAAATGTTCAGAATTCCTTGGAAGGTGTCACACCTCGGGCGTCCCCGAGGGCAGGCGGGATGGCTCGGACCAGCCAAACCGTCCCCTGGAGCCGAGCAGGAGGGTGAGTGCGGCGACCAGGCTCTCCCTGGACTCCCTTCTGTGGGAGCCCCCTCCGGTCGGCCGGGGAAATGAGTCAGTCACATGGAGTTGGTGAAAGCTCAAAATCCGTTTACTACCGAAGCACACAGGTTTTTATAGGGAAGGGAGACAGCCAAGGAACCAATAGTAGAATGACAGGTTGGCCTGTCCTGTCCAATGAGGATTGGCTGCGTCAACTTCATCAACTATTGCTATCAGGGAAGGCAGTTTTGAGGGTTAGAGAAGAGGAAGAGGAAGCAGGCATCAGGGTCCCGCCCTTTGTGCTAGGCGCGAAATTGGAGCCGAGAAGAAGTGTCATGGCATCCAGTGCAGCATTGGGCTTCAGTACAGTGCCCCACAGGAAGGAATTTAATGCATGATAATTAACTAAATATTAGACTATCAATTGTTATCTATGAATAATAGAAACATTAGCAACTAACAATTAAAAATAACAGATTATATAGAAATTATGCAGTGGAAAGACAGCTCCACTTGAACCCTAACTTGAATTTAAATCCACATTTTCATTATATCATCTTTCTCAATTTCTGCCACCTTATTTCATTGAGTTTCTGTGTACCAACTGAGTTTGATTGCCCTCATCACCACCTCCTGCCATAATCTGTCACATGTCTAAAGCCAAACAGTGCAACAGAGTCAACCTTTAAACAACCTACTGAATGTTCCATTTTCTTTTTTATTCAGTGCTGGGAATTGCACCAGGGCCTCCTGCATGCTAAGCAAGGGCTCCTTTACTGAGTTACATCTATGGCCCAATTTATTTATTTAATAGGTAACTTTGGTAACTTTGTTTTTTTAAAAATTTAACTATATCTAGAAAGTTGAAACAAAGATAATTAAGAATGTTAAAGGGAAAACAGAAATATTGTACTCTGAAAATAAAACTGCACATTCCAAATATTAAGTATGAACCAATAAAAATCTCCTTGCTAAATGCAATACCAGAGGACCCAACAACTTAACAATTGATTTATAATGATTTGTGGAAGCCATCAGTTTATTATGCATACTGTACACACAAGGTAAACCTTGTCTGAGATGAACTGTCTTAGAGTCTTAGGCAGTAAAATATTCAGTGCTCTGAATTCTGTAACGATTTTACCAAAGTCAGTAATGAAGATCTATAACCTTTTGTTGTAATTCCACAGTGCTGAGAATCTTGGCATCAGGTATCCTTGGTGATACTGTGAAAATGAGACAAACATTAAGAACTGTATCTTAGTTCTTGAAAGCAGGAAACAGAATAGATGAAGTGATTAGAACATTTTAATGCATTGGCCAGCATAACCTGACATGCATTTGAAAGGAGTAGATTGCAGTTCTGAGGAACTTATTGCTATGTTAATCTCTCCCTGGAAAGTGTTGGGCTATGTGTAATATTTTTAGTGCTTTGAATTTCTCATTTCAAAGAGTGGCAGAAAGAAATGTTTTGATCGTAGAACTGGCCATTGTTTGAATGAATTTGAACAACTAAATAATTCTCTAAATTACCGAAGTAAGAAACCAGACTCTCTAGCATGGGGAAAACAGTACTTTGAACTGACATTCTAGTGGCCCTAAGAGAATAAAATGAAAATCAAAGAATTGCTCCGAAGAGTCACTAAAATTTCAGAGACATTCTATTACAAAGGAAAGATCAGTAACAACTGATTTCATGAAAACCATTTCAATAAGAATTTATTAATAATTTGCAGAGACCTAAACTGAGAAATCTAAGGACTAAAGAGAAAGAAGAAATAATCTGTCATTTTATGGATTTTTTTCTTGGATTTTCATAGAAAAATTGATCATGCATTTAATAATGTAAAATTATAAATATGTTGATTTCCTATTATTACAGAAACTACAGATGTGAAAATACGACTGATCTGATTAAGATATACACAATTAAGAGAAAAGAGTGTATTCTATGAGGCAAACCGTATCTACAAAAATATTCCATGGAAAACAGCCTCCTGACTCCTTCTCCCTCTGTTCCACAGAATAAATTCATTTTGGTGAGTTGGCAGATACTAATTAAATGATGAGGAAACATCATTTTTGCCACCCCCTAAAATTTTTAGTTTTCTTTCAATTTCTTTACTTTTTGAACGTGATATGTTCCTTGCAAACATGGACTTTAAGTGCAAAATTTGAATTAAGATTTGTACTAATTTATTCTTATTATTTTCCTATGACTCCACAAGATCTCACTGACTCTCAATGGCCTTAAGTCTTTCTCCACATTAAATTAGGAACTCTTAGAACATTGGGATCCCAAATAGGCACAGCTGCATGCTTCTCAATTCCTGGGGTTAACATATTATTTCTCTCCCCAGAGTACCTCTTTAAGGTAAATCCTTCTCACTACTCTGGATCCTTTCACCCCACATCATCCAAGATTCCCTAATATTGTTCCTATCTTAGCCTCCTCTTTACTAGAACCTTCACATAAACATTTAGAGTAAAATATCTGCTACCTTAAAATGATTTTTCTATCCCCACTTTTTATTCCAGATAACTCCTTAACATTTTTTTCACCTTGATGGCAATTTTTCAAAAGATTGTTAAGTATTAGCTGTCTCACCCCAGTCTAGAGAAGATAATTAAGTCTGTGTATGGAGGTTGGAAGTCTTCATGGGTGAAGTCTTACAAAGTAAATAAAAGGGTTCCAGGGGGCCAAGGTAGGAAGGGGATCAAGTGTGAATGGACCACACACACCAAAGCACAGAGGCATAAGAAAACCTAGCCTGTATAGAAGAACAGGTCTGCACCTTCCTGGGATAAGGAGGGTGGGGGAGACTGTGTGAGTGTGTGTGTGTACACATGCATGAAGCAGACTTGGAAAGGAATGGAGACACAGATTATGATTTAGTTTTGAGCAGCTGTTTGTTAAGTCAGGTTTAGACTGGCAACATTGACCTGCAAAACATTAGTGGTGAATAATAACTCCTCCCAGTGGTTTGCCTCTCCAGGGCATGAAATAAGATAGTCTAGTTTTTTCAGTTCTTTGTATATTCTGGATATTAGCCCTATGTCCGAGGTGTATCAGGCAAAAATTTTCTTCTATTCTGTAGGTTCTCTCTTGAGACTCTTGACTAAATCTTTAGCTGTGCAAAAGCTTTTTAGTTTAATTGCGTCCCATGCATTTATTCTTGACTTTACTGCTTGAGCCATGGGAGTCCTGTTAAGAAAGGCTGTGCCGACCCCTATGTCATGTAATGTTGATCCTACTTTTTTTCAATCAATTGTAGAGTTGATGTTTAATATCCAGATCCTTGAACTATTTTGGTTTAATTTTTTTGCAGGGTGAAACGTAAGGATCCAATTTCAATTGTCTACATATGGCTGTCCAATTTGTCCAACACCATTTGTCGAACAGGCTATCATTCTTCCACACTATGCTTTTGCTCCCTTTATCAAATTAAAGGTATGAGAGTTTGTCTCAGAATCCTCTATTCTATTCCATTGGTCTTCCATTCTGTTTTGGTAACAATACCATGCTGTTTTTATTACTGTACCCTTGTAGTATAATTTCAGGTCAGGAATTGGGATGCCTCCTGCCTCCTCCTTCTTGCTGAGTAATGTTTTGGCTATTCTGGGTCTTCTGTTATTTCATACAAATTTGAGTATTGCTTTTCTATATCCATGAAGAATAACATTGATATCTTGATAGGGATTGCATTAAATCTATATAGGGGTTTAGGTAGAATGGACATTTTGATGATACTGACTCTACCTAACCATGAACATGGAATGTTTTTGCATCTCCTCAGATCTTCTGTAATTTCTTTTTTTAAAGTTCAACAGTTTTCATTGTGTAGGTCCTTGACATTCTTTGTAAGATTTATGCCCAAGTATTTTATTTTTTGGAGGAGAAACTAAATCCCCAAATCATAAATAATCCAATTAATATGTGGGCTAACAGCCCAATTAATAAATGGGCCAAAGAGCTAAATAGAAACTTCTCACCAGAGGACATTGATCAAGCCAATGAATACATGAGAAAGTGCTCTAAATCACTAGTAATCAGAGAAATGCAAATGAAAACCACATTAAGATATCACCTTACGCCAGTCAGAATGGCAAAGATGAAGAAAATAAACAATAATAGATGCTGGAGGGGCTGTGGAGA
>PVKS010024314.1:7997-31326 GCA_004027875.1 Aplodontia rufa
GTTTGGTAGAGTTACCCCCTTTTATATTTCATGGAATAATTTAAGGAGAATTGGTATTAGTTCTTCTTTAAAGGTCTTGTAGAACTTGGCTGAGAGAGAATTCATCTAGTCCTGGACTTTTCTTTGTTGGAAAGCTTTTGATGCCTTCTTCAATGTCACTCCTAGAAATTGATCTGTTTAAATTTTCTATTTCCTCCTGGTTAAATTTGGATAGTTTGTATTTCTCTAGGTTTTTGCCCATATCTTCAAGGTTTTCTAGCTTATTGGAGTATATTTTTTCAAAATAGTTTTTGATGATCCTTTTGATCTCAGAAGTGTCAATTTTAATGTTTTCTTTTTCATCCCAGATTTTAATAATATGAGATTTTTCTTTCTTCATTAGTGTGGCTAATAGTTTATCGATTGTGTTTATCCTTTCAAACAACCAATTTTTTATTTCATTAATTTTTTTTGCTTTATTGATTTCCATTTCATTGATTTCAGATCGATTTTAATTATTTCCTGTCCCTAGGTTTTATAAATTGGTAAAATTGAAGTAAGCATTCATTCACTCTCATTATCATGCAACCAGAGTTGGTACTTGAGAGCTAGTGTTTCCTTAAATTTTTTCCTTAGGTATCTGACTTGCATTATTTAATATCTGACTTTGAATATGACTATTGGCAAACAAGAGGCAGCTTTATGTATCAGGTCAAATATCCCTTCTCATATCTCAGATCTCAGATTCCCAATCTTTCCCCATCACTCCTGTTAGTTTGAGGACTTATCTCTGTACTTCTATAAATCTTAGAATCATGCTCGGAGTTCATGGACATATTACCCGGGGATAACAGGGAATAATCTATTTCTTCAAATCTTTCCAAAAAAACAGTTTCTGCTTCATTTTTATGTATCCATTAACTTCTCTGATAGGATCATACATATTTTTAGAAATACTATAGGAATCTCTGTGCCTACATGCCACAGTTTTTTGATTTCCCAAAGACTTAAAAACCAATATTCACATTATCCTAAGCCAATATTATAATAATTTGCATATTATGCAATGCATAGCAAAGATTACTATTGTGCTCCCTGTGCCTCTCTAATCCTAATTAGTTTCCTATGGCTACAGGAACAAATATAAAATGAGTGACTTAGAACAATGTGCATTAATTTTCTCACAATACCAGAGGCTAGAAGTCTGAAATTAAGCTGTCAAGAGAACCATGTTCTGTCTCTGAGACTCCAGGTGGAATCCTTCCTTGTTTCTTCCAGTTTTTGCTATCGGCCATTGATCTTTGGCATTCCTTATCTTTCAGCTATATCTTTCTAATTTCTACATTTGTCATCACAAGTCATTCTCCTAGTGTCTCAACCTTCAGAAGGTAGTTTCTTCTTATAAGAACTAGTCATAATGGACTAGGACCCACCTTAATTACCTCATATTAAATTGATTACATCTGCAAATATCTTATTTCCTGTTAAGGTCACATTCATAGGTGCCAAGGGAAAGGATTTCAGCATACCTTTTAAAGGACACAATTTAATCAATAACATCTCCCAGCAAAATAAATAACTACTTGCTTCATCAAACATTAGCAAGAGCTTAAATTTATTAACATTGTGGGGGCAAAAACGGATGTAGTAACTGAAATTTAGAGACAGTGCAGACATGTAGGAAAATTACCCTAACAGTAGATTTAGTCTTTGGCAGGAATTCAGCAGGCACAAATCATTCTTTCAGAATGTGAGCAGGGACAATAAATTCCTAAAATATCTTCCTATCTTCTGCCATAGTCTTTTGAGTGAAACCCAAGAGTCAGGTAACCAGTACAGTGAGCAGAGAAGAAAGTAATCTTGGAGGATAAGAGAGAAAATACCTGGAATAGTTCACACAATAGGAGTTCTCAAAATAGAGGTCCCAAAATAGATCTTAATTTTCTAAATTCAAAACTATTTTGGTGGCAATTCCATGATTAAGTTATAGTTTAATTAGTATACAGAATTGTTAACAGAAATTTTTGGTGATTTTATTGAAGAAGAAGATGGTTTGTACATAAAATTGCAAATTTGATTCTGCAAATTTCTTTGTAGAAAAATTTCCCTACATATCTATTTAAACAATGCATAAAACTTATACAAGAATGTTTATAGAAGTATTACTCATAACAGAAAATTAATAGAATTTTATGAAATTGCACAAAGAACAGAATAAAATATCTATTGTAAATAGTGCATGGGTCATAATTATTAACCTTGTCTCCAACCTGAGGTGGTAACAATAACAACAATGAAAAGAAACGGATAAAATCAAATAGTAATTTTATTTCAGAACCAAATATCTAACTTATCTTCTATATTAATATGTATTTTCCTTGAATAATTCATTGATTTTTCCCAAACACAGTGACTGAATGGTAAATCCAAATTTATCTGATACCTATTGTGCACTTAAGTATAGAGAAATATTTATGAATGCAATAATTTATTCCACTGTTTGGGGGTTTTGTTTCATTTTTGCTTTATTTATTCTTTTATCCTCACAAATATACATTTCAAATATAGTACTCCCATCTATATTTTGCTTACTTCTTTTCTTTTTTTGAAAGAGAGAATCAATTTTATTTACTTATTTTTTTGTCTAGCCATTTTTTGTTTGATATTTGGTTGTGTATCTGCTCCTAGGAATTGAACCTGAGTCCTCATGAGTGCCAACTACTGAGGAAAGATTGACTCTGGCTCCTTGTTTCAGTCCCTGGTTATTTGGTCTTAGTGCACTGGGGTCTGTGATGAGGCAGTACATTATGGTGGAAAGACATGGCAGAGAAAGCTGCTCACCTGATGGTAGTTGGGAAGCAAAGAGAGACAGAAGAGAGGCTGGGGTTCCAGTATCCTATTCAAGGGCATATCCTCAATTACTTACCTTCTCTCCACTAAGGCCTGCCTCCTAAAGGGTCCACTACATTTAGCACCATTAACTGGGGGTCCTATTTCAAATATTTAGGTTTTGGGGGACATTTAAGATCCAAATCCCAGTGTGTGTGTGTGTGTGTGTGTGTGTGTGTGTGTGTGTGTTGAGACATCTGGTTATAGTAAAAAAAGGAATACAATTCACATTTAAATTTAAGGATATTATCCCTTTAGGACACAGAAATCAGGACATTCAGGTCCTCACAAAAGGAATTCAAACAAGTACACTTCTTGACTGTGCAGTAAAAACTTTTTACAAAAGGGGGTCAGATCAGTGGCCCAGCGTGGGAACACTTGCCTGGCATGCATGAGGAACCAGTTTCAAACCCCAGAACCAGATGCACAACAAAGTGTTGGAGAAACAACAACAACAAAAAGCACATAAATAAATAAAATTGATTCTCTCTTTCTCTCTCTCTCTCTTTCACTTATACAAAAGTATTTAAAAAACATTTTACAAAGGAGGAATTAATATTCTTTAGTTGTTCAATCTTTAGTATCTATCAGAAAAAAGGAAGAAAACTTAATTATGGTTGCAAAATGGAAAACAAATGTCCTAATAAAAGAGAGAAGAGAAACAAAGAAAGCAAGAACATTTTAAAAAAGATAAACTTAGAAATTTCTTTGAATAACTTTGTTCCCATGAGTAATGGAAAACAGGGTGTGTGTGAAGAGTTAATCAGTAAGGATAAAGAAATAATACCTATACTGTAAGGATGCAGAATACTAAGAGTGATTGGTGCATGTTAAATTTTGTCATCATCACATTAGAATGTTAACCAAAAGTACTTGAAATGGGTATGTGAGTAGATACTAATACAAATACATAATTTAGAAACAAAATTCAGATTAACTTTCTGTTTCTATTCAATTTACCACATACTGATTAAAGATTTAATTGTATATATAACTACCAGAAGAAAATGTAAGGAAAATCTGCTTTATATTGGTCTTTGCAACAAGTTTTTTTGGTTATATTCTCAAAAGTATGGAGAACATAAATATATATATACAAAAGCAACTTCAATAAGCTAAAAAGCTTCTGCATAATGAAGAAATCAACAAGAGTGAAAAAGCAAACCAAAGAATGTGAAGAAATATTTGTAAAGTGTAGATCTCATAAAGGGTAAACATTTGAAATGTATAAAGAACTAATACAATAAAAATAACAATAACAACAAAATAATCAGAATAAAAAATGGACAAATATTTGAGTAAACTTCAAAAGAAATGCAAACGAATTGCAAATACATGAAAATATATTCAACTACACTGAACATCAGGGAAAAGTAAATCAAAACCACAGTGAGATGTTATCTCACACTGGTTAAAATCAATATAAAAAAGTCTAAAGGATAATCTTTATAATTTATTGATGAGACTGTAGATTGGTACAGTGATTATGGAAAATAGTATGGAGATTTCTCAAAAAGTAAAAACATAACTAACATGTAGTACAGCAATTCCACTTCTGGATACACATTTTTAAAAAATGAGATCTGGACATCAAAGAAACATCTATTCTCCCATATTCATAATAACATTATTATCAGTAGCCAAGATATGGAAACAATCTAAATGCCTATTGATTGGTGAATACATGAAAAATGTGGTATTTATATAAATGCATATAAACATGTACACAATGGAATGTTATTCATAGTTATAACAAGGAAATCCTGCTATTTGTAATGCATGGCTGAATAAGACACAGAAAACCAAGTATTTCATGATTTCATTTTTATTGGGAATCTAAAATAGTGAATTTTAAAACCAGTGAATGAAATGGTGGTTGCCAAGGGTAAAGGATGATGGAATGGGGGACCTGTTGTTCCAAGGACACAAAGTTTGTTACGAGAGAGGAATGAATTCTGTAGTTCTAATGTGCAGCATACTGACTACTATTAATAGTACTGTATTGGATAAGTGAAATTTTCAAAGTGCTTAAATCTTAAGTGTTTTCTTATCACACATACACACACAAAAGATAACAATGTAAAGCAATAAACATATTAATTAGCATGTTTGGAGTGATCATTTCACAATGAATGCTAAATTAAAACATCAACTTGCAGATCTTAAGAATATCCAATTTCTATTTGTCAATTATACCTAAACAAAGCTGAAAAAATAAAATCTACATTTCCATAGAGCAGAAGTCTGAGTGGCTCAGCTGAGTTCTCTGTTCAGGATTTCACAATGCTGGAGAATCCATTCAGTGGAGGAACCCCTTCCCAACTTTCTCAGGGGTTTTGTATAACTCAGTTCTATATCATTAGGAAGTACAGATTTCCCTGCTGACTCTCGACCAGGAGAATGTTCCTTCTCTACTGTTCATCTCCATCTCTAAATCAGTGAAGGTGCCTTGAGTCTTTCTAGTACTAAAAATCACTAAATGTTTTCTTTTGTCTTCCCATTTGTCTTCCATTTCTGCCTCCCCTTTTATAGTCCACTTTGACTACCAGACAGAGAGAGTTGCTTAATTTTAAAGGGTCTGCATGAGTAAATTAGCCCATCCTTAATAAGACCAACCATGGCATATAACACAATATAATCATAGTAGTGATATCTCATGACATTCACGAACTCTAGGAATTAGGAATGTGTAATTTTGAAGTCATTCCTGGAAATTCTGTCTACTACAGCTTTCACTAGTAAAAATTCAAAACAGAAATGATTGAAGGTGTATTCCTTGAAGCACGTTGGGAGCACATATGAGTAAAATATGCTGAAAATTTGTTCTTTGAAAAATTGCAAAGAAAGGCTGGAGCCGTGGCTTAGTGGTTGCAGTGCTTACCTGGCATGTGTGAGGACACAGGTTTGAACCCCAGCACCACATACATACACAAAAAGTGTCAGAGCAATGAAATCCAGAGGAAAAGCTAAATAAAATTGATTCTTTCTCACTGTCCCTCTCTCTCTTAAAAAAAAAATGGCAAAAGAAAAAATGGTACTAAAATAATTAATTACCCAATTACTTTTTGGAACAATTATGTATATTTGGCAAACATATATTTAGATCTCTATTTTCCATCACAAACTAAATAAAGCAACAGAATAAAATATATTAGGGTAAAATAAAGCAAATATCTGTAATATATAAGATGACTTAAAAGGAAATTCGTAAGATCTTAAATTTTTTGTTTAATAACTACCATAAATAAAGTTAAAATATTTAAAGCTGAACAAATTAAAACTTACAAAAATAATTAATGTACGGTATATCTTATGATGTGAAAAATATACTCAAATTATTTGTCACTCATTAGAATAACGGTCCAAGTATATTATCAGATGTTTCACAGCAGGAAATAAAAATAGCCTGCAGATTTATAAAAAAGATGTTAACCTTATTGTTAGCCAAGAAAATTAGAATTAAAAATAAAATGAAATATTTTTGTGTGTATCATGAGCAATTGAAAAATGTATGCAATGTACCATTTTAAGGACACCTTAACTATTCCCTGTGGATCTGTTCCCCTAATTGGTAGGCAGCCTCATGGAATCTTGAATCTTAATGTTGCACTATTATTGAACTAAAATTTTCATATTTATGTGCAATACAGTTATCCCACATTATACTTCATTTCACTTTGTTAGCCATGGCAAATGATGATTCAAAAATATTAAATGGAAAATTCTAGAAATAAACAATCTGTAAGTTTTAGATTGTGCACTCTCCTGAGAAGTATGATGTAATCATGCAGTCCTCTATCCTCCTTGGGATTTTACTAAGAATAAGAACTAATTTTTAGTTTTTAAAGATGGTTTGCTGATTGCATTATCTCATTATCTCATAGTTGATACAAAATTTAAAACAATTTGCTTATCAAAACAAAGGGATAAAGAATAAATTCATCAATAATTTAAAACATTTTGCATTTGCATTTTCTTTCAAATACGTAGTATGTTAGCTATTCTAACATCACTGTTTTCTTAACTTCATGAACATTATGAATTGAACACTGAGAAATATTTCTCATGCTCAAAGAGGTCAGTCCCCTCTCTTATGGAATTTTTGTATGTTATTTCATCAGTAATACATCAAAATTCAATTTTGTTCAAAATTTTTCACTTTAGAAATACTGTCACTGTAGTAGAGAGTGAGATTCCATAAGTATTTACAATAACCAAAATTTGCACAAATCCCAAATTTATAAGCCAAAGTAAACATTAAGGGCTTTTTCTTTGTTTTTAAGAGAGAGAGAGAATCAATTGTATTTAATTTTTCATCCGTTTTCATTGCTCTGACACCCAGTATAAGTGGTGCTGGGATTCAAACCAGGATCCACACAGGCCAGGCAAGTGCAATACTGCTGAGCCACTGCTCTAGCCCCCAGGGCATCTTAAGATATGTTTTGAATCACAAGAGTTGAATAAACAATTGTAGCTGATAGCAAGTATCAGGGCACTTGGAAGCCATTTTGATTTAGCATTTGTTCACATTTGCATTTGAACTTTGCACCACTGACCAGTGCCCAATCTTGCACATTCCTCTAAAAATATAAGTAGACTAACAGAGAGTATATTTAAAAAATACTCTATACTCAACAGCAAGAGACAGGTTTTTTTCCTCTGAAAGCTAAGTGAAAACAACTAGTGATAAATAAAGTTGGAATTTGTACATACTGTATTTTGGTTAAGACTGTACCTACTGCAGATGGCAGCACCAAAAATACATATAGTCTTGTTATGCTGTTATTCCTAATGTATGAATGATACCACTCTTAATTGAAAAGAACCAATATAATAACAAAAGCAGGCCAAATGAAAAGCCATATTAAGAGATTTATCTAAGGAACTGGATTACACATCTTTTTGGTTGTGTATTATTTTCCAAATATGTAGAGTGAATGATTTATAGTTAATTAAAGCCTATTCCCCTACCCAGAAACCTATACATTGTGATTATCCTATTGAAATTGCGTAAACAACTCATTATGTTTCCTCCTAACATCACGTCCTCTTCCAGGGACTAATGCAGGCTCTCCCAGTTTGTATGAGCTGACTGTCAGCACTGCTTGCAGCTCAGTCTGCACCAGATGCAATAGCCCTTTCTTGTTCTGAGCCTCCCTTAAAGTTGACAGTCTTCTGTTTCATCTGATAAATGAATAAAAAAAATTCCCAAGTGTATAATATGCATCCATTGGAACTTAAATCAGTCTATCTTGCTTTCCTTCTTAATGAAGAGATTCTTGGGATATAACAATCAATTATTTACTTTAGAGACTATGTCTCCACTTGTCTTATACTACTGAAACCACTAAGATGTGAAGAAATGGAGAACCCCTTAAATTTACAGGCTGTCTTTCATTCTGTGGAGTACATGCGGAGACAAAAAAGTAACTTGTTCAATGATTCAGTGGCTACCTACCATATTCTGGAACCTGTGTCATCTCATATAGCAGAGATGCCACATCTATGACATCAACAGCAGTGCTGATGATAACTAGTACAGCAGAGGGTCCAAGTGAACTTGGAGCCTACGTTCAATAGACCTGAATATGTTTAGGTAGATCACTTTCTCCTAGTACATTTACCCAAGCAAATTAGTTCTGTTAGAAAAGATCTGAAGAAATAATTATCAAATATATTCACTATGTTGTTAGGAGGATCTTCTGCATTGACACCAAGATTCTCCTTCATGAAATGTATTCTTAAGTCCAGAAATTGGCTTGGTTTGGAAATTGGGCAAAAAAAATCTCAGTTTTCATTATTGTACTTACCCTCGTTCTCCTATTTGTTAATTATACTTTGTATTTTTATTGTATAGATTAAATAATTCCCTTTGTGGATACCCATTCTTATGCTTGCATGAACTCAAACCACAGCTTTCTATGAGTCAAACTCCAAATACCACTCTAACATTAATCCAAATTTTAAAAATTATTTTGCCTCTGATAATTTTCACTGCTACTTGCGCTTCATTATTTTGGGTCTAGTGTCCTTGTCACTAGGAGAAAGCTGAGTTGCTTCACATCTTTATTTATAGCCGGTCCTTGTGTATGGAGTCCCTAACACTGAGCTTCTCTTTGTTGCTTTTGCTTCCTCACCAATACATCCTTATTTTTTCAATAAATGAAGTATTATCCAGCGCATCCATAGAATACAACTTGTAAATTTTCAGGCCTTATGCAATACAAATAATTGTAATATTGCCTCTCTTATGAGCCTTCTTTTTCCTTCTTTGACCCTCTTCCATGGAGTTCTAGATTTTCTGCTGCATTTTGTGTGGGATACTGTATTTCCAATCAAACAAGAGCAAGTTCACACAGTCTCCCCGGGCCCTTGGCAGATCATTAATCCTATAATTTGGTACACAGTTTTCATGCCAAGAAAATCATCATATTCCAATTTTATGTTCACCCTTAATTCAGCGTCCTTAGCCTATGTCGTGATAATATGTTTTGGCTTGGCCCTGGAGTTCCCTTGAGCTGTAGAATTTCCTTTAGGTGGTTTTTTATGTGTCTCTGATAATCAGAAGAGGATACATCACTTGTGCTCTTTTCAAGCCTTTAATCATTTTAGTCTTCAAATTACAGGCAGAAGTTCTAGCTGTCAATAAGGAATAATAGCACACTGCTGGATACTCCAAGTTCTGAAAGCTCTGGAGATTCAAAGTTCTCAAGTACTTCAGCTAAGGTGACCCAATCCCCAGTCTCAGGGTCCCACTCCTTCCCTGTTTGAGCTCTGATATTTTATGTAAGAGAATTTCCATAATAGACATTCTAGATTTCTCTGATGTTTCACTCCTTTTATAATAAAATCTTGGTCTGATGTTCAGTTTTATCTTCCCTCAGACCACAGATAAGAGTCTTTTTACAAATTGCCAAATAGAACTCTAAATTTAACACATTGCCTTCAATTTGTTTTTAATAACCTTTAGCCCTTGTCTTCCTCCAATGTATTTATGGTACCTACCCATAGTCATTCCCTTTTGTAGTCCTGATACTTAATAATCCTGCAGTTCTCGAATCACTGAGATCTTGCACCATGCAATCCCTTTGAGTGATAACTACCTAGTTTACCACCAGAAACATTTTAGTAATTGCCTTGCTCCAGCCCTGCCAGAGTCTATGAGTGTTCTGCTTATTATAAGAAATATAATCTATTGGAAAAACATGCCTTAGGCTGATATATTTGGAAACAGACTTTCAGGTGAAAATTTTTATGCAGGAGGATTACTGGAGAGTGCACACAAGGAAGAAAAATTAAGCGCAGAGAGAAGTTAAGCTATAATGTAATTGCAACTGAGAGGTAAACTGATCCCTCACTCTAGAGTGGCAATGACCCTTTAAAATTGTTACAAATTGCATAAAATGTCTTGGACTTTGTTTTCAAATATAACTAATCATTGGAAGAGTTTACTCAGAGAAGGACAAATTTGAGAGAGGCGGCAGTCCTCCCAGATGATATTCTGAGCAGGAAGTAGTTGCTGTTAGTAGAGGATGGTTCCCCATCTGGGCAAATGGGCAGCTCAGACATAAAGTGCGGGTGCAGGCAGCCCACGGTAGCATTTACTGTACATTAGCTGCATTAGAGCGGAAAAGCTTGAATAAATGAATGTGTGTGTAGAAATTTTCACACTAAGGGTAACATTATATTTAGGTATGAATTAGAAGTATGACTTTCTTATGTGATGTGGTCAAGAAATAGCAATGAAAGCCCAGTGAAAGTTCTGGACACAGAAGCTTGATGGAATTTCCTAGACTGTGCACTCATTGACGTATCAGGTGGGTGTCATTTGTGATGTCTGCACTGACACCAGGGGCTTAAGTGCTAGCAGTGAATTGTTGCAAACTAGATGGAGACAGTTTCAGAAGGACCAAGGGCCTTTTCTGTCTGTTTGCTGGTATGTCCCCAGTAACATAAAAGGAACTCAATATTTTTCAAATTAATAAAGCGTATTTCTTAAAGTGAGTTGGTTTCCTTCAACTTTCTTTCTAGACATCTGTATTGTTTTCTAGGGTGATTGCTTCCATGGATAGATTTCTTTCTTACTTTTCCCCACCATTTCTTGAATCTCATGTTATTTTCCTTCTTTCCTTGGATTCTAATTTCATGTTTCTTGGAGTCCATCATCAACATTTTTTATTTGATTTTTATTTATTAGCAGCTTTTCTTTACTTTGAAGTAAAATTTTCATATCAGATTTTTTGTTAAATGCTTATTGTCTTGAAGACTTCTTGAGGAAATGAGGGTCAGCAGGAGAAAGCAGATGACTCTACCACATGCCTTCCTGTGGGTACAGATCTTCTTTTAGGAGTTCTAAATCTCCCAAATGAAAGAATCTATTCATTAAAAAGAATGCTTGGTATGGATTAAAATGAAATGTCACAGTTTTAATCAATTTGTGTAGGTTAAAGTAATAAGGAAGGGCTTGGAAAAAGAGATTTGACCAAATTGTTCCATGTACAGCCTTTTGATTAATTTCTGTAAGTACTTGTTTATGGCACTTCTTGCTTAACATAACTGTGAACACACAGCTTGGATCCTCTCTGCGATGCTAGGAAGAATTGCCCCTACATTACTATCGCCTTCCCCTGAGTGTGCCCTGGAAGCTGCACTCCTGTATTCTAAAGAGTTTTAATGATTCATTCTACTCTTTGTTTTCTACATAATCATAAAATACAATCTCTAATGATGAACTATTTCTCAAGAGGTATATGAATATATATACATATGTCTACATGTTCTATCTCATTTTGATAAGATTTGAGGAGACAACACAGTTAAAAAATTTCTTGTTATCTCTTGAAAAAGAAAGTCCCAGTTAAGGTATGACTTCATAATATGAATGTTTTCAGTTCTATATCCATATCATGTATTATATTTAAAATTCTATATTTAATAATTTATTTCCACAATGCAGCAGAGAAAAATATATTCCCATGTATCAAGTAAGATAAAATGGGAGTGAGAAAAGTTATTACTGAAATTATGCTTAGAATTATTATCTTTAGGTGTGCTAAATGCCAAATGCTCAAATTAACCCTCTTTTTGCTATATATGTATAATTTATAGAAAAGAATTTATTTGGCTTAAAATCAATTTACTTTCAATGCTATTGAGCCATTTATACTGCCTAATAACCAGCAATAATTATAGGTATTTGCAAAATGTTTTACTAGTTGATCTATTCATAGACATACAAATATAGGACAACCATAAGTAAACTTATATGCCTGATTTAAAAATGTTTAAACTATAAGACATAGATATGTCTATCATGTTGTATAGTTAAAATGGGACATGACTGTGATCTTCTGTTTCTAAATCAAAGGGCTGTTTTATTTCTATCATAGTTTAGTTTAAATATCTGCCTTAAATATTTTTCCTTGAAGAATATTCAGAGAATCCATATTATAGTATGTGAAATTCTATAGCTATCCACAATCCCTGCTTTGTCTTATTTGAAAATTCTTTATCTCTACTTTTACGTGAAATGCCTCATATCAGTCTTGATTACTTGCTGAAGAACAAGTACAGCCACTTGAACAAATGCTGCTGCTATCAACCTATTTAGGAAGAGTAGTGCGTGTAATTTAGTTTGTGTAAATGCCTTTTAATTTTCTATAGGATTTAAAGGACAAGTGCGTATAATAACCATAACTCTGTGATAATGGGAACACACAACATAATCTGTGACATCAATAAAATAAAGTGAGGGGGTAAAGAGTGAAAGAATAGTTTTTTAAAAATGTGATTGAATTTAAGTTGGAATCAATTTTAAATAGATTGCTATAATTTTAGAATATTTTATGTAATCCCCATGGTAACCACATGAAAATATCTATAGAATAACAGAAGCAAACGAGAAGAGAATTTTAAAATGTCACTACAATAAAAATCAGCAAAACAGAAAGGAAGGCAGTAGGGAAAGAAATGAGAGGGTGGGGAAAGCTATGCCACACAGAAAATAAATGTCTGTGCTATAAAAAATGTGTAAAATGACAATGTCAAATCCTTCCATGTTAGTAATTACTTTAAATGCAAATGTATTAAAAACATGAATTGGGAGAATGGATTACAATACATAAACAAAAACAAAGCAGAATATAAATGAGCACACAAGAACTAGCCTAGGGTTCAACTGTGTGCTGTTTATAAGACATTCATTTTTTATGTAATGACATCATAGCTTGAAAGTGAAAGGATGGGAAAAGATATTCAAGGCAAATAGGTACCAAAGGAAAACAAGGTGACTATTCTAGGAAAACTTCATATCAAAAAGTTTTGTAAGAAATAAACACCATTATATGGTGGTAACTGATTCCACCCTCCAAGGAAGACATAGTAATTATAAAATATATGTACCAAACATCAGAGCCCCTACACACAAAAACATTAGCACAGGAAGAAATGGACACAATTACATTAAAATAAATGATAGTTATATATCATACTAATCGTATCTAAAATCAAGTGAGTAAAACTATATTAATTCAATTGGAGAAGACCTCAAGGTAAGGAAAGTTAGCAGATGTAATGAAGGTCAATTCTCCAAGAAAGCATATATGTAGGAATTTATCAAGAGATCACCAAAATATATGAGGTGAGCATATATGAGAGAACTCAAGGAAAAAAATCAATCCACTCTCATAATTGGAGATTCTAACACTCTTCTATGAGATATAAAGAGATCTATCAGGCTGAATTCAACAACTCCATTAATTGATTACCATAATTGTGATATGAAAACTACTTAATTCAAATATAGAATACAGTTACTCATTCATATCAAATTTAATGCTCATCAAGTTAGACCACATTCTAGATCATGAAACATATCTTAAGAAATTTAGAAAATAACACAATGTTCACTCTCATACCATATATAATTTTAACTAGAAATCAATAATAGATATCAGGGAAATCATATAATAAGAAGGATTACAACATTTTCCTAAAAACACATAAGTCAAGGAAGAAATATCGAGAAAAATTTTTAAAAATACTTTGAATGAAATGAAAATAAATATAAAATATATCAAAAATGGGGGATGGGATAAAACCAGTATTTACAGGGAAATTTATGGCATTAAATGCACATTTAAAAAGGAAGGCACATCTAAGATAAATCATTTGAGCTTACTTTTAGGGGACAAGAAAAGAAAGCAAATTAAATTCAATGGAGATATATAAAATAAATATTAAATACTAAAAATGAATGACATTAGAAACAGTGAGTCAATAGAGAAATCAATAAAACTCAAATTTAAATTTTTAATACTTTAAATATAATTGATAAGCCCTAAGCCATGATACTAAGAGAAACAGAAAACATGTTACTAATATCATTAATAAAAGAGGAGACATTAAATAGCTAATGCAATAAAAAGTAACACAAATAAAGATATGCAGATCTTGAAGGAAGAAATAAAATTACTTTTTTTTGCACATAACATTAGCAACATGATTATCTATGTCGAACACCAGAAAGAACTGATGCAAAAACTCCTAGATCTAATACATGATTACAAAAGATTGATATTTAAAAAGCCAATCAATTTCCTATGTATCATCATAAAAAACACAATATCATTTTGTTGTCATTGTTGTTGTTGCTGTTGCTGAGTACCAAGGATCGAACCCAGGGGGCACTTAACCACTGATCTACAACTCCAGCCATTTTTATTTTATGTTTTTATTAAGGTGTCGAGTTGTACAATCTGAACATGTACAAATATTATCATATGCTTTTGATCCTAAACCATAGTTATCCCCACATCACCCACACCTGTCTCTTGATTTTTCTATATTATGCCCCTACAACAGATAAAAATGTCCCTCCTCTTTCCCCTCTCTCTGTCTCTGTCTCTCTCTCTTTCTCTCTCTCTCTCTCTATATATATTCCCTCTCTCTCTCTCTCTCTCTCTATATATATATATATATATATATATATATATGATTGTAAATTTTTCCTGAATTAAATCATTGCATAA
This sequence comes from Aplodontia rufa, assembly GCA_004027875.1. Lineage (NCBI taxonomy): Eukaryota > Metazoa > Chordata > Mammalia > Rodentia > Aplodontiidae > Aplodontia > Aplodontia rufa. The sequence continues at coordinate 22,895 of PVKS010024314.1, forward strand.
GTATTATTTAACTTCCGTTGGGGAGGGGCAGTTTAAAGAGTATGTTACATTGTTGATTGTTTCCCTAGATTCCTCCCTGTCTTCCCTCCCTCTCCCATCTCCCTCACTCTGTCTCCCCCTCCCACACAGGTCCCCTGGGTTATGTGCTGCTATGCCCTCCTTAGTGGATCAAGTACATGAGTTTGACTACCTTTTCACCCAAGACTCAGTTTAGCTGTGGCCTTCATAAATGAGGGAAAACATTGGCTCTCTCCCCAGCCCTTTTTTGTTAATTCTTTTTTTTTTTAATTTACTTTGAGACAGAAGCTCTGTAAGTTGCTTAGTGCCTCACTAAGCTTCTGAAGCTGGCTTTGAACTTGTAATCTTCATTTCTCAGCCTCTGGAGTAACTGGGATTACAGGTATGCAACACCATGCCCAGGTTACAATATCATTTACATTACAACCCCAAAATAAAATTCACATCATATAATCTAACAAAACTACATAAGAACTATACACAGACAACTTCAAAACCTTGAGGAACAAAGTCATACAACTAAATAAACTAAAGAGAGAGTCCTTGTTCATGGATAGGAGATAAGATATTGTTAAGATGTCAGTTCTTCCCAACTTGATATATAGATTCAGGGAAATCCCAATCAAAATCCCATAGGTATGTTGTCTGTATTAAAATACTTATTCTAAATTATATATGCAGAGGAAAAATGCAGTATTACATGAAAACAATGTCTAATGGTTGATTGACAATACCACCATTCAAAAATTAAATATATAGTTAATGTAATCAATAGAGCATGATATTGATGAAAGAACAGCAGATCAACTGATGGAACAGAATAAAAAGTCTACAAATATATCCACACAAATAAAGTCAATTGTCATAAGACAACACAACAAAATTAGTAGAATAGAGAAAAGATTGTCTTCTCAACACTTGGTACTGGATCAACTGGATATGCACCTACAAAAATGAAGGAAAGGAAGAAAGAAAGAATATAGAAGACTATATTAACAGAACAATTCCCTTCACATAACTTAAAATGGATTACAGATCTAAATACAAAAACTATAGAATTACTAGTAGTTAATAGAAGAGAGAGTATAAATGATTTTGTTTTGCTGATGTTGCTTTTGATACAACACCAAAGACAGAATCCATGAGAGGAAAAAGGATAAACTGGACTCTATTGAAACTAAAATTTTGCTCTTGGTGAAAGATATCATCAAGAGAATGAAAAGACAAGCTGTACTCTGGGAGAAAATATTTGCAAAATGCGCCTGATAAAGGACGGTTATTCGAAACACTCAAAGAATTCTTAAAACTTAGTAGCAAAGTAAACAACCAGATTAAATAATGGACTAAAGATCTAAACTATCATCAATGAAGCTGATAAATAGCCAGATGAAAGGAACTCCACATTTTCTGTTAGTAGGGAAATGAAAATTAAAGGAAAAATGAAATACCATTACGTACCTATATCTATAGCCAGAAACCAGGGCATAACAATGGCACATGCAACAGGAGTTCCCATTCACTGCTGGCAGCAATGCAAAGCAGAAGACAGTTTTGCAGCTTTTTAATACCTAAGTGATACTTCTACCATATGGTACAGCAATTGCACTTTGTTTTTACTATGCATGTCCACGTAAAATCTGCATACAGATGTTTACAGATTTACTCATAATTATCAAAACCTGGAATTACCAATAGACCCTTTTTAGGTGAATAAATAAAAAAATTGTGGTATATACAGATAATGGAATATTTTTCAGCATTAAAAAGAAAGAGCTATTTAGCCATGGAAAAACATGGAAGAAATTTAAATATATATTACTAAGGTAAATGAAAAAAATCTTAAAAGACTACATACTGTATGATTTCCACTAGAGGACATTCTTGAAAAAGGAAAGCATGACGTGTCAGGGTAGGTTCTTCAGGTGCACCGAAAGTCCCACTTTAGTGGATGATGTTAGATAAGAAGTCTCAGAACCTGTAAGAGCTTTTGGTAATGGGAAATTTCGACCTGGTTCTCAACACTACTGTGAGTTTAATACTATTCTAAAAAATTGTAAAATATTTGAAAATGTTTTTATCAACTTTAACACAACCACTAGAAAAAACTTTTAAAATAGTTATTATTGATGTTAAGAAAGAAATTATGCTGGGGTCACATAAAATGTTCAATTAAGTCCCATGAAAGCGGAAAATTATTAAAAAAGAAAAGAAAAGCAAATGCATTGAAAATGAAACAGTTATAAGCATGGTAGATATTAATTCAACTATTTTAACAATCACAAAAAATGTTAATGAGCTAAGTATGCAAATTAAAACACAGAGATTGTTAGAGTTGATAAAAAAATCAATTCATAACAGTAGGTTTGAGCTGGCAAAAGCATCAGCAAACTTGACGGCCTTTACCTACATAATTCAATAGAGATGGTCAATCTAAATATCAGAGGAAAATGGAGAGAATGGTAGAAATGTAGACTGCCTTTAAGTACCACAATATAGGAGAAAGAACAAGTGGCAAAGCAGCTATTCTAAGGAACAATGATGAAAAACTTCACACATGATGAAGAGCTCTAATACAACCAAGAAACTCAACAAATTCAAATATGATAAATGCAAACAGATTCAAATCCAGACACATCATGATAAAATTTCTTCAAGACAAAGACATAATCTTTATAGAAACAAGAAAAAATTACTTATCGCATAATAGGAGCTCCCAGGAGATTAAAAGTTGACTTGTCATCAGAAACACTGGAAGCCAAAAGAAAGGGTGATACTATATTCAAAAAGTGGAAGAAAAGGACTGCCAACCAAGAATTTTATATTTAGCAAACAACAGGAGAAATACAAATAACAAAGGGAAAAAAGAGAGAGAGGGAGAGAGTGCATGTAAGAATGAATGCACAGAAGGGAGAAAGGAAGGAGGATGAGAAAAGAAAAAGAGAACATTTTTTCTATTGCATTCACTTTTTAAGATACTACTAAAGAAAGTTCTTTAGGCTGAGAGTAGGTTACTCCAGAGAGTAATTTGAATTCACACTGAAAAGCAAAGGGAGAAAAAATATATCTGTGTAGGTAATTCTAAACACAGCATGATTGCATATTTCTAGTCTTTTCTTACCTACTGGAATGAAAAAGTAAACATGCAAAATAAAATGTATATAATTGCACAGCTGGCACTTTAACATATGAAATTTAATATATTTGACAATAGCATCCAAATGTGTCAGATGGGAGAAAAATATTATTGCAACATAGAATGGCATCAAATAATAACTTGAATCACAAGAGGGGGGAAATGGAGTATAGGAGTAAAGTTTCTATTTCATTAAAATTAGCTTAGAATAGACATGGATTATGTCTTGATGAATTAAGATATATATGCAAAGACCCAGAGTAACAACTAAGAAAATAAACAAAAATATAGTGAAAACAATCATTAAATTAAATGTTATAGTAGAAAATACTACATTTCTGCAAAATTTGGAAGAAAGCACTAAAAAATGAAACATAAAAATAAAATAGACATAAATCCAACTGCATAAGCAAAAGTGTTAAGTGAAAATAGATTAATTAACCCATTCAAAATCCTGAGATGGTCACAATCAAAGAATAATATCCAACTATTTGGTGTTTACAGGAGCTACACCCTAGATATAAAGAAATAAATAGATTGAAAATTTAAAGATGGAAAATTTATATATCATGTAAACTGCAAAAGGGATGGTGTGGCTAAACTAAGACAAAGGCTTTGAAACAAACAATACTACTAGATATGAAGAAGCACATTTCTATAATGACAAAAGTTCAACCCAACAACAATATATGACAAATATAAAGATATGCTCCTAACAGCAGACCTCAAAAATACATTAAGAAAAACTACATGAAGAAATGGACAATTCAACATCAACAACAACAAATAGACACCTTATACCCTATTTTTAGTAATGGATACAATAAATAGACAAAATATGAAGTGGAAACATAAGGCTTAAATAAGACTATGTACCAATTAAAACAAATGGGCATGAATTGAGAACACTGCCAACAGGAGAATATACGTTCTTCTCAACTGCACATGCAACATTGTCCAGGGTCAACCAGGTACTGCTCCATAAAACCAGCCTCAACAAACTTAAGAGGATTGACTAAATATGAACTATGTTCCCCAGCAAAATGGAATGTATTTAAAGCTAATTAACACAAAGAATTTTGAGAAATAAAAAAAACATTGAAATCAAATAATAAACTTGTAAATAATCAATGGGTTGAAGAAGAAATCACAAAATCAGTCAAATGAAATTGCTTTCAGATGAATGAAAATAAAACACATCAAAATGTATGAGATAGTAAAAGCAGTCACTAGAGATTTAGAACGTAGAACAATAGCACAATATTTAAAATGAATAAAGATATCAAATTCATAATATAATTTTCTGTATTAGTGCACTGAAAGAACAAACTATAACTAATGTGAGCAGAAGGAATGAAATCATGAAAGTTAGAGTGGAAATTAACTAAATTTCTTAAAATATTAAACATAAGAGTTACCTATTATTTCCACTTATAACTATATAGCCAAGAGAAATGAAAATATATGTATACACTCACAACATTAGGTATACAATGTTCAGTGCAGCATTACTCATATTCCAAACCATAAATAATCCAAATTCTGACCAACTTTTGTATGAATAAATAAAATATGGCGCAGACATAAGATGAAGTTGTTACAAAAGTAAAAAGTATTGATACATACCATTATACAGATTAACCTTCAAAATTTTATGCTAACTAAAAGAATCTAGTTGCAAGACACCATATACTGTATTCTTCCATTATACAAAATTTACAGAATAGGTAAATTTGTAATAACAGAAAGAGAATTAATAGTTGCCAATGGGCAATGCCTGTTAATGGATAAAAATTTCTTTTTTGGTGTGATTGAAATCTTTTAAAATTAATTGTAAGGATCCTTGTATAGCTGTGTGAGCATATTCAAAAATATTTAATTTATATTTTGTTATAAAGTGTTGACCTTAGTTAAGTTATAGTCAGTAATGTCATCACAAGAAAACTCCACTTTTTTGTTACTTGTTTGAAAGCAAACTAGAACTTTCATGCAGTTCATCTGTCCATTTTGCTTTTAAGCTGTTTTGTCTTCTGGGTGTTGGGGAAAATGTTCAGGAAGTCAAATCATTGAAATTTGGGATTTTACATTTCACAGTAAAAGTTAGATTGTTATATGATCCTAACTATTTAAATATTTTATTTATGTAAAGAAGAATGTACAACTCATAAATGCAACAGGATATCAAAATGTTTCCTCCTATTTGAAAATTTTAGTCAGCTGAAGTCTCATAAACAGGTGACAAGTGGCCATGCAATTTGAAATTTTTAGTTTTCTGAAGGTTTAATTAAAAGAATAATATTCTGAAACTTTAACCTTGTTATCCATCTAATTCTTGCATAAAAGAAGTTGGAGTTTCAGGGGATGCTTTGAAAATAATTCAAAGGATGAGAGGATACTGTGTCATTCAGACTTGGCAGAAATCTGATCTTCCCTCTCTTCAGTCTAATACATACATTTATACAACTTCTTAAAAGTTTTAAATATAGTCAATTTACAGTATTTTAACCTTACTCAGTTTCGTATTTTTGACCTCTGAGGTTTAATCAATGTAAGGAAGCACAGGATTTTTCTTGGGATTGATAATATGAATATTGCAATTTATATTGATGGCAGTTAGTCAATGCTTCCTGATTCAGTGTGTTAGTTTAGTGTCAAACATAAATTGTAAGAGAAGAAAACATTAAGGATTTTAGAGGGGATAGTAGTTGGTAGAGTTGGTAATTCCTAAGGTTTTTTCTATAGCTATTATCCTACTACAAGTTTATTCTCAAAGCACTTATTTCAGCAATAATTTATTTATTTTTTGGTTTGTTATTATTCTGTTGTCATCTTCAATGCATGTTGAAAAATTGTTAATCTCTCATATTGTCAGTGTCATGAGGCATAAATCAGAATATGAAACCTTAGCACAATGAGTCAGGATTTAGGTAGAGTCCATTTACTAAAATTCTATTTTCAAACTATAGGTAGGTATTGGAAGATCTCAAGGGCCAATTGGGTACTTAGGGCTAGTCTTAGCAGATTTGTCACCACTCATGAGCCTGAAGTTTCACTGGAGAGTGAAGTGATTGAAATTGAGTCTTAATAGAAAAAAAAAATTGTATCCTTGAAAGCTTTGTATTAATTGATCTCTACATTGTAGTTCTATATAGCAGTCTTTTTAAATTGAGCATTTTTATAACAGTCTGTGATCACAATTAGTGTTTTTTACAAAAGTGTATGATTGATTGAAACAATCAAACTATACTTCTAAAATCTTTAGTTACAGTTATTCCTATTTTCTTTTTTATATATTTTATAAATTAGATAATTGTACCCATGGTGTGTTGGCATGACATTTGGCAAAACAATGCAACTCAATTCCCAAAGTCCCTCAGCACTACATATCTCACATTAGATAATGACATAATAAAAAAGATTTCAGATAACACAATTACATGCTATCTGAAAACTCAGTTTGCTAAAAGCAAGGTATCACCTATTGTAAGTCATGAAGAGATAGTTGAAAAATCAGAAACAAATTTGCCAATTTGTAGAAATTAATATAATATGGCTTAAACAAGATATATCAAAGTAACTGAGCACCCTTAAAATTTGAGTTGAACTATTTCTACATTTTAGTATCATTTATTTACATGTAATAAATATAAAAAAGAATCTTGTCTATTTTTTTTCCTTTTGTTTTTCCCTCGGTCTCACATGCACCGATCTCTATAAAGCTTTGTCCAGGACTCTGGGTCTAATAGTCTAAAAATACATTCCCAGGCTCACCTGACCACTACTTACCAATTACACCCTGCCAAGAAGCAATCATTGTAGAATAGAAACTCAGAAAAGAGGAAAAGTTCCTCTTCCCGCCTTGTGGCTTCTTTGAGATGCCTTTGAAAATGGTCGCCTCCCTTCTGTGTTCTTAGTTTCCACTGCTCCTTCTGTTTTAGTCAGCTTTTCACTGCTGTGACAAAAATACAACAGCAACAAAACAAAAACAAAAGCAAAAAACAACTGACAAGAGCACTTAGAGGAGGAAAGTTTTATTTGGGAGTTCAGTTTCCAGACTCTCAGTTCACAGGTGGTTGACTCCAATTCCCCAGGGCTCTAGGTGAGGCATAACACCCAGATGGATGGGTGTGGAACAGAAAACCAGCCATAAACATGACAACTGGATGTAGAAAGAGACAGCAGTGCCGCTCATCATGAACAAAATATATACCCCAAAGACAGGACCCCGGGACCACCTCCTACAGCCCCACCCTACCTGCCTACAGTTACCACCTGTCCCGGGATTAATGCACTGTGAGGATGAGGCTCTCATAACCCAATCATTTCATCTGTAAGCTTCCTTGCATTGTCTCAAACACGAGCTTTTGGGGGACACCACGCATCTAAACCATAACACCTTCCTTCCCCTTGCCTCATGTGGGGAGCTCCTCTGTGACTGACATCTAGCAGGGTGGGATGCTCTTTCCCAGTCCTAGGACTAGCTGAGTGGAATCCTCAGTTGTCCAGAACCAGAGCCCAGGTTTCTTGACTGCTTTTCCTAGTTCTAGGAATGGTTTCCTGAAGTTACCAATCTGCAACTATCAGTTCTTTTTTTCCCCTTTTTTTTTTTTCCCTTCAACACACTTTTTTTCTTTGTTATATCCTGTCATAGCTAGTTTAACAGGTTTATTTATTAAATTAAAAAAAGATTAGGAGCTTTGTTCTATTTTATTATTTTCCCTAATTGGATCCTGTATGATAAAGTAATTAAAACTTAGTAACATTTGTCTAGTGAGGGACATCTGGGTTGTTTCCATAATCTAGCAATAGTAAATTGAGCTGCTATGAATATAGATATTGCTGTGTCAGTATAACGTGCTGATTCTAAGTCCCCTGGAAAAATACCCAGGAGTGGAATAGCAGGATCGTATGGTGGGCTCATTCCTAGTTTTTTGAGGATTCTCCACACTGCTTTCCAGAGGGGCTGTACCAGTCTGCAGCTCCACCAACAGTGTGTTAGCGTGCCTGTCTCTCTGCAACAGCTCAATTTACTATTGCTAGATTATGGAAACAACCCAGACGTCCCTCACTAGACTAATGGAATGGATCCAAAAACTGTGGTACATATATACCATGGAATTTTACACAGCAATTAGAAACAATGATATTGCAGCCTTTGAAGGTAAATGGATGGCTATGGAAGAAATTATGCTGAGTAAAATCAGCTTAACCCAGAGAACCAAGAGTCAAATGTCTCCACTCATCTGTGGAGGCTGGATCTAGACCCTGGCCATTGAGAAAG
>PVKS010024315.1:0-31225 GCA_004027875.1 Aplodontia rufa
AGATGGGAACAATCAGAGAGCCAGGCTCAGTGTTGTACACCTGTGATCCCAGCAACTTAGGAGGCTGAGGCAGGAGAACGGCAATCTCGAGGTCAAACTGGGCAATTTAGTGAGAACTTGTCTCAAAATAAAATTAAGCTGGGCATGGTGGTGGTGCACGCCTGTGATCCCAGCGGCTGGGGAGGAGGCTGAGGCAGGAGGATCGCAAGTTCAAAGCCAGCCTCGGCAAGTGAGGCGCTAAGCAATTTAGCAAGGTCTTGTCTCAAAATGAAAAAAAAATAAAGGGTTGGGGATGTGGTTCAGCCCCCGGCCATGTCCAATCCCCAGTACAAAGATAATAAATAAATATTAAAAGGGCTGGGGATGTAGTTCAGTGGTAGAGGGCCCCAGGGTTAAATCCCCAGGATGGAAGGAAGGAGGGAAGGGAAGAAGGAAGGAAGAAAAGTTGGACAGACAAAAAAGAAAATGATCAGGGACATCACAGCTACTGAGTCTTTGAGCTGGATTTCAAACCCAAGGGGTCTCCCTGCAGCCTCTGCTCTTGACCTGTTTCCCCTTCCAAAAGTTCTTCAACATCATCAAGGCTAATCCAGACAGCACTTTCTGGTGAATTCTTGGGAGTTCAGGTCATTAGTTCCGGGAAAGCTCTGGAGGAAAACGGAGCCAGGTTCCACCACAATGACAGGAAACACTAACTTTGAACTTCCAATTAGCGCAATGTTAACCTTCCCCAAAGAATTCTGCTCTTCTCATCAGTAGACCTCTATTCCTGAAGCTGTACTCAACTATTATGATCATGTGTTGAATTTGATCAATAAAAAAAATGGAGATTTAGGGGCTGGGGAGGTGGATCAGTGGTTACGGCGCTTGCCTGGCATGCACAAGTACGCGAATTCGAACCCCAGCACCACGTGCGTAACAAAGTGTCGGAGCAACAAAAGCCACATTGAAAAAACTAAATAAAATTCTCTCTCACTGTCCCTCTCTTTAAAAAAAAATAAATATGTGTGTGTGTATAGACATTTATTTTGTAGCTCATCACATAAACACTTATATAGCTTAATGTTGTCTCTTAGCCCCCAGAATCTGAAATATTATTCCACCCCCTACAGCAAATGTCTGCAGACCTCTGCTGTAATGGACATGGATGGGGTGGGTGACAGGATGGGTGGAGAGTCCCCACACCTGGAACCCGGGGAAACCCAAGACTAATCATGAACAGAGTCTTGTTCATCCTCCTGCTCCGTCTATACTTCACCCATGTGCCTCTCACCATGGTGTGAATGAAGCAAAGGGGGGGAAAAAGGAAAATTTAATTCTGTCTAATTTATAACTTCTGAGAAACTTAGGCAGAGAGCTTGTTCAGGGGAAATGACTGACTTTTATATCAGGCCTGAGTCAATTTATCAGAGCTTTCTGTTACCTAAAATATCTAAGGATTGGCCACTCCTGCAGCGTCAGCGGGCTCATTCTTGCAACAAACCCTGAATACTTACAACATACCCAACCCAATGGCACAGGGCTAGAGCAGTCAGCGGGTTAGACCAGCTTGCAGATTATCGGGAGATGGACTATCGATATCTCCATAGTGTACACGGAAAAGCACAATACATCTACAACTGAAAGCATTCTTAAAATAGCCCAGGAAATGCAAATTTAAACCACAGTAAGATACAACCACACGCTGTTAGAACAGTAATCAGACAGACAAATACCAAGTACTGACAAAATCCACACACGCTGCTGATTAGGATGCGCAACGCAACAGTTACTTCGGAAAATAGTTTGGCACTTTCTCTAAACGTTAAACATACACTTAACACATGACCCAGCAATTCTACCCAAAACGAAAGAAAATTTGCCTCCACACCAAGACTTGCATACAAACGATCACAGAATCTCCATTCAAAGTAGCCTCAAGCTGTAAAGAACCCCAACATCCATGACCAGTTGATTGGGCAAACAAAATGTGGTATGTCCATACAATGGAATACTACTCAGCGATAAAAAAGAACTGACCACCAATATGGTCAACAACACGGATGAACGCAAAAATATGATGTGGACTGAAGAAAGCCAGGTTCCAATGGCTGCTTAGTGTATGATTTTTTTAAAAAGAAACTAGGAAAGATAAAATTAGAGATATAAAGATGATCCCTGGAGGCCTGGAGTTGGGGTGAGAATAACGGCTAATGAGAAGTCCTGAACTGGACTGTGATGACGGTTGCACATATACGTGGATTTATGTGGAGTTAATGAAGCTCATTAGTACACTTAAAATAGGTGGGAATTCATGGTATGCAAATTCTTTCTCAATAAAGTTGTTTAAAACTAAAGTGGAAGAACAACAGGTCAGTTAATTTCCTGAGATGGAGGGAAAGCACCAAGAGGAATCGTACATTCTGGTGATGACATCTGGGACATTTGGCTGAATCAGGGACTCGACGGTGTAAAGGCAAGAAACTGACAACTCAGCAATATTTGGGGAAAGAAGACGTGGCGCTGGCAGGCAGGACGAGCATAAGAGGGGATGCAGAAGAAAACAAAGGGTCTGGATAAGGTGTTGGGACCTCATCTCACAGGTGATAGAAGTCAATGAAGAATTTTGAGTAGATGAATGACAATGAAATCTGAATTTCAGCTGGGCACACACCTGTAATCCCAGCGACTGGGGAGGCTGAGGCAAGAGGATCGCAAGTTTGAGGCCAACCTCAGCAACTTAGGGAGGGCCTAAGCAACTCAGTGAGACCCTGTGTCAAACTGAAAAATAAAAAGGGCTGGGGATGTGGCTCATTGGTTAAGCACCCTTGGGTTCAATTCCCAATGTTCCTTTAAAAAAAAAAAAAAAGAAAGAAAAAATTTTTTAAAGTTTTAGAAGGCTAACTATAGTGATAATGTGTGGGGAAAAAAAGAAAAAGACTTAGAGACAGGAAACAAAAGGCAAGAAGCTACGTCCAGGGAAAAGACAGGAATGAAGCAGGGCTGTAGACAAAGATGGCAGAGGTCAGATCAAAGAGCTTTGAAAGACAGAGCCCACGACAGTAGGTCCTTCCTCATCCGTACTTTCAAATACTCAGCCTGAAAATGCGGCATGAAAAACTCCAGAAATAAACAATTCGTCAGTTGTCAACGGCAGGCCATTCAGAACAGAGCATTCGAGTCCTGCAGTGCCCCACTCCGTCCCGCCAGGGACACGAACCAGCTCTTTGTGCAGAGTATCCATGCTGTGTATGCCACCCGCCTGTCGGTCACTCGTTGCCTTTCAGTAACAGATCAACCGCCCGGTATCACATTGCTGTTTAACAGCTGTTTTGCTTAATAGTGGCCCCAAAAAGCAGGAGTCGCGACGCTGGCGATGCTATTACAGGGTACGTTGGGACCGCTCCATGCTCTCACTGTATGTTCCTGTCAACCCTTGCTGCGCCTAGTTTATAAATTAGACTTAATGGTAGGTAGGTGTGTGTCGGAAAAAACATGGATCCACGGGATTCTGCATCACCTGTGGCTTCAGCCATCCACTGAGGGTTTTATGGGAGGGTGGGACAGAGTTTCTGTTTCCTGCTGGTCTCAGCAACTGAGAAGACAGTGGTGTCCTTAAAGGAGATAAATGACAAGCAGCAGAAGCAGGTTTAGGGGAAGGAGGTTACAGCAAGTTGTGTTTTAAGCAGGCTTGGAGGTAACGTAGGGGATTCAAGTATAATTAACCAGTGCACAGTAGCGAGATGAGAGTCTAAAGCTGAAGCTACGACGATGTGCGGGGTATCACTAGAAAAAGAGTCATCCCGACGACAAAGTGAGTTAAGATTCTTTCAGACCCCGCTGGGCACAGTGGTGCACACCTGTAATCCCACATAGCCCCAGGCAGGAGGAGCACAGGTTCCAGGCCAGCCTTAGCCATGGAGCAAAGAGCCTGAACAAAGTAAATTAAAGGAAAAAAAGAAAAAGCCAGGCAAGGGACCTTGCTCAGTGGTCATTGCCCCTATGTTCAATCCACAGTGCGGAAGAAAAAAAAAAAAAAGCTTGGGACCCAGACTCACAGAGAGCCCCGTTGACATCAAAGGGCAAGTCTGCAGAGGCCGCAGGCCAGGGCCGTTCCCTCTGCTGTTGCTCTTATTCTCGGTTTCTGCAAGGCAGGCTATCACCAGGTGTCATGGAGAGCTACAGATTATGAGAACAAACATGCCCCCCAAGACGATCTAACCAGGGACAAGCACAGAGTATCTGGAAAGCAAGACCACCCTTCAGCTGCCTTTCAAACTCCCACCAATACGGGCGTTTGTCCGTCCTTTCAAGATGAGGGTACGGGGGACATGGAACAGATACCTGACGCTGTCCTCTGCTTGGCTAGGACGCTCCAAACGCACAACAGATTCTGCCACTGCAGTCCACGATGACCCATCCAGCCCTGCACCCTGAGGACCTTCCCAAAGTCCCACAGCGTCCGATGCATGGACAGGCCATGCAGTTCCGTAGGATATCAGGATGACAAGAAAGGCCTGCCGAGCCCACCCTCCTCCTCCACCGCAACGGCTTAGCCGTTTCTCCCATTTCCCTGTGTGTACAGATGGGAATGAAAGCACAGAGCGGATTTTGAACATTTAAGTCCTGTTCTGTGGATGACAAAACTGCTTGAACGTTGTCACATCACTCACGCGCTCAGCGAGTCAAGGAAGCTGCACTGTCGCTGGAGAAGGCTTTGATGGTGAACCTTGAGGACAGCTGCAGGGACGCTGCCTCGGTGTGCGGAAGCTGCGGGTAGCTCAGCTTCTTCCTGTGCACCTGACCTTTCACAGCTGCTCACACTTGGGCCGGAGCGGAGGCTCGGCGGTCACGGTGACGGCGCTCGCCTTGCGAGTCCGCGGGTTCAAACCCCAGCGCCGCGCACGCAACGATGTGTCGGAGCAACGAAAGCCACACGAGAAGCTAATAAAATTGATTTGTTGGAGCAACGAAAGCCACATGAGAAACTAATAAGATTGTTTTAAGAGAGGAGGACAGAGAATCAAACAACAACAAAAAAAAAAAAACACCTGCTCACGCTTGGCCAGGCTCCATGGAAGCCTGATGTGGGTCCAGAAGTTCAAGGCCAACTTGGACAACATAGCAAGATCACCACTGCCGCCACCCCCACTGTCTAAAAAAGAAAAAGAAAAAAAGCCTGCTCACACCTATTTCCCGCCTTGGAGATGAGAGAGCTTAGACAGTGACCAGCAGCCTCCTTCCGGGCACCCTGCCCACCTGCAGAGGCTGTGGTCCTCTTGCGCCTCCTGCTTGGGGTCAGTTTTCTGGTCTCCCTGCCTGGCGAGCTCCTCTGTCCCTGTGCTCCTAACGCCAAGGGCTTCAGCAATGGTTCCAGAGCCAACGAATAGCAGGAAATTAAAAAAAGGAAGACTTTGAAATGGACAATCATTTTTTTTCCTCTGCAGTACTGGGGATTGAACCCAGGATCCCAGCATATTGAACCTCTGAGCTACACTCCCCAGCCCCCTTAAATTTTTTATTTGCTCCAGGTGTGGTGACTCACACCCATGAACCCAGCCACTCAAGGGACTGAGGCAGGCAGAAGGACCACAAGTTCAAGGTTAGCCTGGGCAAATTAGCGAGACCCTGTCTCAATAAATTTTTAAAAATGTGTGTGGGGAGAAGGGTATAGGTCAGTGGCAGAGGCCTTGATCAATCCCCAGCACTGCAAAACAAAGTCTCCTGAGCATGTGAGGACAGGTGAATGGATAAATAAAATGCAGTATATACATAAAAAGGAATATTATGCTGCCTTGAAAAGAAAATTCCAAACACTTGCACACAAATGAAACTAGAAAGCACTTATGAGAGGTACATGGAACGGGGCAGAAAGTGGACCGGAGGTGACAGGAGGGCGGGGGAAGGGTGCCAGGAGTTCTTGCGTCCTAGGTGACTCAAGTTTGGAATTGGATGATCGTGCTGGCATATAATGGCATGAACGCATATAAAGCCACTAAATTCTGCGCTCAAAAATGGTTAGAATGGCAAATCTTTATGCTGTATTTTATCACAACTTTTTAAGAACGTTTCCAGGCTGTGGAGCAGCTCGGGAAAAGCACGTGCCTTGCACAGAGAGCCCTGGGTTCCATCCCTAGCACCACCAAAAACAGAAAAAAGCAAAAGCTTCTTTTTTAATAATGATAAAAGTCTCCTGCGCCCTTCTTGGGTCTGAGGACTTGGCTGTGCTACTTCTTCACAGGTGGACTTCTTCAAAACCTAATGGGGAGCAATTAGAAGAAATACAAGCTCCTGTTCAAACATCTAACGTAGCTAATTAAAAAGAAAAAACACCACCTGAATCAGGAAACCGATTCTAAATTTACTTCTAAGTCATGAAAGCCAACATGAAGTGTGGTTTCTCCCCACCCGTCCCTCACCCCTCCCATACTGGGGACAAACCCAGGCGCCCTTTACCACCGAGCCACATCCACAGGGTCTCACTCAACGGCAGAGGCTGGTCTCCCACTTGTGATCCTCCTGCCTCAGCCTTCTGTGTAGCTGGGATTACAGACGTGCACCACTGAGCCCTGCTTGACGTAGGATTTTAGTTTTTTAGTTTGGGTTTGCTGGGAATGTGAGTGTTGCTGTATGTGACTTTTTTTTCTTTGGTCATCACGGGTTACCATACTAATCTCGTCGCTAGAAAGACAGTTAAGTAATTTTAACACCTGAACTAACAGAGAAAAGCGGTCAAATAACTGAGAAATGTCGTTTGGTGATGCTGGGCATTGAACCCAAGGTGTCACTTGGGCAAAGCAAGTGTTCTACCACTGCACTCCATGTACAGCCCAGAAGTTTGTGTTTCTAACGTCATTTCAGCACCCACTACAACAGGTGTACCAAAGGACCGGCTTTTTATTTATTAAGGTGCTGGGAATTGAACCCAGCAGCGCTTAACCACTGAGCCCATCCCCAGCTGTTATTGTTTCTTTAGAGGCAACGCCTAAGTCACTCAGGGCCTCGTTAACTTGCTGAGGCGGCTTTGAACTTGTGATCCCCCTGCCTCAGCCTCCCGAGTTGCCGTGATTACAGGTGTGTGGGCCACCGCACCCGAATTCTCCCTTTCCTACTTGTCGATTTTGGCAACTATCTGTACATAACTATTGTTCCTGTCCCCAAATTGTTGAGTTTCAAGTCTCCCATATGGGGGCTGGAGCCATGGTTCGGGGGTTTCGGCGCTTGCCCGGCATGCACATGTACACGGGTTTAAACCCCAGCACCATGAACACAGCTAAGTGTCGGAGCAACGAAAGCCACACGAAAAACTAAATAAACTTGATTCTCTCTCCTCTCTCTGTCCCTGCCTTTTAAAACAAAAAATTAAATGATCTCAGATTGTCAACAAGGCTTCAAAATGAGTGATCAGAATAGAACAAGCTGATAAACTCCAGATTGTGTCACCGACAATACCTGATGGAAGGCTTTAGAAGATGCGTGTATCGCCATTATCAAAATCACTTCTCTGGCGGGGCAATGCTTACGATCTCTGTGGCTCCGGAGGCTGAGGCAGGAGGATCGAAAGTTCAAGGCCAGCCAGCCTCAGCACTACTTAGTGAGGCTCTGAGTAACTCAGACCCTGTCTCAAAATAAAAAATAAGGCCTGGGAATGTGACTCGGTGGTGAAGCAACCCTGGGTTCAATCCCAGGTACAAAAAAATGTAAGTAAAAAAAAATTTTAAAAAGCACGTTTCTGGATCTCTTTTAACTTTCTCCCAACACAGAAACTTTCCAAAGCAGAAGAGAAAATGCAAGAGAAAGGACTCTGCTATGTCGCCCCTTAGAATGTCGGCGCAAACCAAGCAAGCTCACCAGTAGGTTCTCGTTGCATGGCTGACAATGTGCAGGTGACAGGAGGAGCAAAGAGAGACGGGCACGCAGGACGCAGCAGAGCAGTTGGGACCGGTGAGGGACACACTTGCCTCTGGTCCACCCCACGCCATGGGTGAGCAGCCAAACAGTTCTGGCAGGCGGGGAGAAGGGCGGCTCCTCCTGTAAAGGCTGGGGTCACCAGGGAGCATGGCACGCACCTCACCATCAGAGCTGTCAGACTGAAGGGAGGTCCTTTCCCGGAACCGGGTGCTGCCTCTCTGCTCCTCATCCTGGTCTCGCCAGATCTGTCCTAGCGCCAGTGGGTGTGGTTTTTATCATTGCAAGAGGCCAAGATGGAGAGTCCTGGGAACCAGGTGCAGCCAGTCTGGAGCCCCCAGGAGAGCGATCACCTGGAAGCCCTCTTGGTTATCAGCATCTTAACTCCTGCAAGAGCAGCCTCGGAAGCAACCAGAGCTGACAGACCAACAGCTCTCAGTACTCGGTGACATAAATATGGCCCGGTGGTGACAGAGGGCTTTGTGCCTGGATGGACAAGAAGCACAAGGACACAGAAAGAGAGAAGAGTCCCGTGGTTCTAGAAAGGCCAGGTGAGAAGATTCAGAGCAGAGGCCAGAACCCGGGAGGGCATGTGCGCTGCAGCCCACGGCCGACTCACACACCAAGCAGGCAGCCTCGTTCTTCTTTCCTCCTTGGTGCTGGAGATTGAACCACTGGGCTGCTCCATGGCCCTTTCTAAAAAAAAAAAATATCAGCAGACATGCACGCACCCAGTGACACAGGGGACAAAAGTAAATGTAACACCTGGATTAAGCTGCCCAGTTCACGTACACCTTGACGGAAAGGTGTTGTGTTAGCTGGGATCCCAGGTGAAAATGTCAGGAAAGCAAACATCTTCGGAGCAGATGGTTTCAAAGGCAAAAGAGCAGGCTGTACATCACATACGTGTGTTTGTTTTTTTTTTGTATTGGGGATCCAATTCAGGGATGCTTTACAACTAAGCCACATCCCCAACCCTTTTTATATTTCTATTTTGAGACAAGACCTGCTCAGGGCCTCGTTAGGTTGCTGAGACTGGCTTTGAACTTGTGGTCCTCATGTCTCAGCCTCCCGAGTCGCTGAAATTACAGGCGTGCGCCACTGCATCCAGGTTGATCAAATATTCTTTAAAATAGATCAGCTGGGCAAAGTGCCGCCCGCCTGTAATCTCAGGAACTCGGGAGACTGAGGCAAGAGGATCACAAGCTTGAGGCCAGTTTCAGCAACTTGGTGAGGTCCCGTGACAAAAAAATAAAAAGGGCTAGTGGTGTGGCTCAGGGGTAAAGTGTCACTGTGTTCAACACCCAAACACACACACACACACGCACACAGATCAAGGGTACAAAAATAGAGGGCATATGTTCAAAGGAACCCCTATAAGATTTACTATGGTGGAGTCTCAGGGTGTGAGGGTTCTGAGAATGACCAAGTAATCAACTGTCCTTCAGCAATAGAAGAACCTCTTCTTCTAAGAGGTTCCTGGACCACAAGAAACGAATCGCTCACTCTGCACTGTTCTCCTCCTCTTAGCTGAAATTTTTAAAAATATAAATTTGAATTGGAATCCAAGTCATGTTTTCACCATATTCCCAGCGACTCTGTTTTGTGGGTTACCCAGCTAAGCTTGCACACCCTTCCACGTTCCCTTCCATTTCTTTGATACAAAGGAATTGCCTCCCCTCCAAGCAGAGGTCTCCAGGAGCAGGGTTGGTTGTGGCCTCGTTGAGGGAGGAGATGAAGAGGCAGGAACTAAAACCCTGCAGAGAAAACGACTACGAGTGAGCAGGGGTGGCTGCACCTGGAGTCTCCCTGCAACCCCGGGAGCAACCGAAGCCCTGCGCTCCAGATGCCCACACAAAGGCTTCTATTTATGCACAGTTCAGAAGGCACCTTCAAGTTAGACGGCAGCTAATTCTCCCCTGCGTGACAAAGGTCTGCTCTGTTATTTGTAGTAAGGATCGAAATGCAAGTTTGCCAGGCCTTCTGGTGGACAGCCAGGGAAACTGGGGTTCTCATTTCTTCCCAGGCAAAAAGCCTGGCAGCTGGTACAGGAATCCAGTGTCCTTTCTTTTCTTTCTTTTCTTTTTTTGAAAAGAGAAGGACAGAGAGAGACGGAGAGAATCAATTTTTATTGAGTTTTTCACATGGCTTTCGTTGCTCCGACACTTAGTTGTGTATGTGGGTGCTGGGGTTTGAACCCATGTACTTGCGCATGCCGAGCAAGCACCGTAACCGCCGAGCCACCACTCCAGCCCAGGAACCAGTTTCTTTAAATGGGGCTGTCACAATTTCTCTGGCTGTTCAAGGAGAAATTAGTGAACAAGGAAAGGCTTGGAAGACAGAGCTGAACGGCGTTAGTTATATAAGTAGAACTACCGTCCTCAGCCCACATTACAAATGTGATCTCCACCCTTCAAAGAAACCCGCTGTTACACAAAACCAGAAGGTTCCCTCTCTCTGTTCCCTTCCACTCCCTCTCCAGGCCCTGCCCTCATTCCCACTAAAACAATCTGCTAACACACATGAGCTTCCCAGTTACTGAATTTTGCTGCCAAAATCCACATCTGTGTGGTATGATTTGTTCCAAAGTCTTCCCCATGATCCAAGTTCACGGTAACCTCCTCTGCGCACATGGTCCACGCTGAGTTTGCAATTGATGAACATTTTCATGTTCTTGTTGAACTAATAATAGATGAGGGGCTTTGTTGCCTGGGGTTTGCTTCAAAATAATCCGGGCACTGGGGCTGCCCTGGTGGCTCAGCGATTACGGCATTTGCCTGGCATGTGCAAGGATGCAGGTTCCGACCCAGCACCACGTACACAATGAAGTGTTGGAGCAACAAAAGTTGCATGAAAAAGCAAATAAAATTGATTCTCTCTCCTTCCCTCTCTCTCTCACTGTCCTTGTCTCTTTAAAAAATAATAATAAATAATCCAGGGATGGGGCAAAAATGGGGGAACAGGTTGTGTTTTATTTTGTTTTGTTGTTGTTACTGGGGCTTGAACCCAGGGGTGCTTTTCCACTGAGCTACATCCTCAGGCCTTTTCATTTTTTGAGACAGAGTATTGTTAAGTGACCGAGGCTGGCCTCAAACTTGCAATCCTCCTGCCTCAGCCTCCAGAGTCCACCCCAACACCTCAGGCCAGGGTAGGGCAGTCTTACAAGAAGCTAGACTGGCCGTGAGTTGACCGTGGTAGTGGGGTGATGCGTTTATGTGGGTTCTTACACTGTCCTACTTTTGCTTTCATTTAAAAAAATCTAAAAATAATTACAGCATCCCAAGGCTGTGTCATGTGGACTAAGACTCCTGACTCTGAGATCGGAGTCCTCTTTGCCAGGCTTGGTTTCTGTCGGGTGGTTTTATATGTGCCACTGCTCCTTTTTACCCTGTATCCAACTGTATTCATTTATTCATTTGACATGAAAAGCCCTGTTCCTCTTCTCCAGGAGCACTGAGGACACAGGTAAACAGATAAATCACAGAGGAAGAGGGAGCTCAGTGACGGACACGTGAATTGAGTGGAAGCAGCGTCCTGCGGAAGAAGAGGGTAATTAAGCCTGATGGGCAGCCGGGCGGGCGGGAGTGGAAGTTGAGGCAGAGTCAAGAGCTACGCAGGGCTGTTTGGGATGAAGAGAGCTGGAGAGGGCACAATCCAGGTAGAAGTTGCTGTGTGCACCAAGGTACATCTGGAAGAGGCTGAGTGAGAGATTAAGAAGCAGCAGGTGCAGAGGGGGCAGATGGGGAAGAGGCTTGAACACCACAGGGCTGGGCTTCAGCTCCGGGGCAATCAAACCACTGAAGATAGATCAGAAGTTACTGGTTTGTTAGGAACAACCTGGGAGTGCTCTTCTGTGCCAGCCAAGAGCCAGGCTTAGGAAGAGATGGAGGCCATTCGCCTTGGGTGCACAATCTAAGGGGACCCAAAAGTCTCCGCCATCCAGATAATCACTTTAATGCAAGATTCTTATTTATCTATTTTGTTGCTAAGGATGGAACTCAGGGTCTTGAGCATGCTAGGCAAAGGCTCTATCCCGGAGCTACACCCCCAACTCTAATGCAATATTTTTAAAAAAAAATCAAATGAATGAAAAATCCACAGTGTAAAAAAATCCAAGTTATAAATAAAGACAAGATGATGCTGGTTTTTTTACAGGCTCATTTTTGTCTAATGACGCTGTCCATGGAACGCCCTCTCAATTCCCTACCAACACAGAAGGATGGACTGTGGTATGGGACCGAGTGGACCACAGGAACCTTTAGTTTTTGTTTTTTATTGCTTTTATTTATTTTTCTGGTACTGGGGATTGAACCAGGGATGCTTTATCACCGAGCTGCATCTTTTTTTTTTTTTTTTTTTAATTTTGAGACAGGGTCTCGCTAAGTTGCTTAGGACTTCACCAAGTTGCTGAAGCTGGCTTTGAACCTGCGATCCTCCCGCCTCAGCCTCCCGAGTTGCTGGGATTACAGGCGTGACACTGGACTAGTCATTGTTTTTAACATGTTAGGGCTTTGTTAACTTGTCCCAATTGGTCCACAGTACAGGAGAGCATTCTGATAAGGGTGCGCGCAAGGATGCACATGTTCCTCTTGCCTCAGGCTCCAATATTACCTGGCCAGGCAGAGATGGTCCTAAGGCTACTGCGCAAGTGCAGAGGCTCGTAAACCAGGAGAAGCCAGCAATAATTCTAGGGCAGAAATAAGAGAACATGGAAAAACGGCAGAAGTGGGAAACGAAGGCACCCTGGGATCTGCACAATTTATTCTACCCAACGAAACCATAAAAGCTTCGGAGACATAAATCCATTCTCCTTTCTTCAGTTCAAAAAGTTCCTGTTACCAGACATGGAGGCGCACACCTGTAGTCCCAGTGCCTTGGGAGGCTGAGGCAGGAGGATCGCAAGTTCAAAGCCAGCCTCAGCAACTTAGCAAGACCCTGCCTCAAAAAATAAAATGGCTAGGGATGCGGCTCAGGGTTTAAGCACCCCTGGGTTCAGTCCTCAGTACCACAAAAAAAAAAAAAAAAAACCAACAAACGAGGGAAAAAAAGGCTATTAAGTCATTAAGTGGGAAATCGGAGCTCAAATCCAAAAAGTGCACTGATCACAACCACTCAGCCTCCCTCTCAAGCAGCAGGGTGCCCTGATGAATATTCAGAAAGCAACAAGGATCAGTGAGGACTTAGGCCCCCAAAGACAATTGCGTTATTTTAGCGACAGTCTTGTGTCATTTTCCCCATCTCGCGGTTAGGACCAGGGAGATTAACGGAAGGGAGTCTGGTCTCTGCAGCTAGGCTGCGATTATAAGAGAGGCTATCAAAGCTGTGGCTTCCATCTGCCTTGGACAGCTGAAGAGAACAAACGAAGTGCTTTCCGTTTTCTGCATCCAGCATTAACTGGATCCCCGGGTCCCCTCCCATCTCCACCCCAGTCACAGGCAGCGGCTGGTGTGCATGATAATGAGCTGAGACGCTGTCCCGTGACTCATCAGTGCAGGAAATGCCTTCGAGAATGACAGGGGAGGACTTAATAGACAAAAGCTGTAAGACCTCCCATCTACACGTCCGCAGAAGGCCACCGGCTTAGGGAGGCAAGTGCAGAGATAGCAGCCAACAGCCAGCCCGTGGCTGGGGGCAGGCCAGGCACTCTGACTAAACAGGAAGTGGGTTACTTGGCTGGTGAACGGATGCATGAGTATTCACAGCTCGGGCGGAGGAGCTGTACTCCAACACAACCTGAAAAGCAGCTGAAACAGCCAGGGTTCGCCCTGACAGCCATGATGTGCTTGGGTGGAACCTAGTTATATGGGATCTTAATTCACTGAATAATTATAATTATTCCAACCTGTTGTCAATTGGCTGTCACTAAGCACCAAGAGCTTCCCGAGGCATAATTTTCATCCAAAAACCCTGCAAGCGAAAGCATTTTCTGTTTTACGAAGGGAAGTTCAGAGAGGTTAAGCTGTTCTCCCTGAGGTCACACAGCAGGTTATAATGGAGTTTGAATTCAAACTCAAAGCAAATCCCAGGTTCGGAGGAACTAGCAACTTCTGCTTTGGAGGTTTCAACGACCTTACTCTTGGTTACTCAAATTCAAGACCCAGATTAGAGGAAGCATGTGAAGTTGAGTTTGCCAGCACAGGGTCAGATCCTGTCTTTTAACATTTCAATACTTTGCTCATCAGGAATATTGTCCATAAATCTGAGATTTTAAAATAGTGTGCTAAGGGGGCTGGAGCGGTGGCTCAGCAGTTACGGCGCTTGCCTAGCATGAGCAAGTACGTGAGTTCAAACCCCAGCACCACATACACAATGAAGTGTTGGAGCAACGAAAGTCACATGAAAAACTAAATAAAATTGATTCTCTCTCTCTGTCCCTCTTTCTTTAAAAAAATAAAATAAAATAAAATAGTGTGCTAAAACACCATTTATCCTGGTTGTTGAGTTTTTGGAGAGTCCCTCTTAAATCTTTCATACTAGGAGCATGTCATATAGCCTCACCCTCCTCCAGGCTCTGAGTTAAGCCACGCGATAGTCCCATCTCCACAGACGTTTCTCATCCTCCTTCCTGCCTAAGTTTGATATCCTAAATTATAGCCTGCAGGGAAAGAAGATTGCTTCGCGTTGTTAACCTGTCCGCTTCTTTTTGTGCTGTTCAGTTGCATGTGTGTGCGTGTATGTCTTTATCATCTTTATTTGTCACTGGCTGCATTATGTACAGGCAAGAAGTGCGGCAAAAGACGCTCGGTCAGAAAAGAAGACGTAAGAAGTTCTACGTGGTCCATGAACGCACCCAACCGCATTTAAGAAAACAAATGTCAGGCTGGAGCAGTGGCTCAGGGGTTGGAGCACTTGCCTGGCATGCATGAGGACCCGGGTTCAAACCCCAGCATGAAAAAATAAATAAAAATTGATTCTTTCTCTATTTCTGGGTTTTTTTTTTTAACTTTTTAAAGAGACAGGAGAAAGTGAGAGAGAGAAACAGAGAATCAACTTTATTTGGTTTTTCACGTGGCCTTCTTTGTTCGGACACTTTGTTGTGTACCTGGTGCTGGGATTTGAACCCCTGTTCTCATGCATGCCAAATAAGTGCCATAACCGCTGAGCCACCGCTCCAGTCCTTCTATTTTTTTAAAGAGAGAGGGGGAGAGTGAAAGAGAGAAAGAGAGGATCGATTCTACTTATTTTTTCATCTGCTTTTTGTTCCTCTGACACTTAGTTGTGTAGGTGCTGCTGGGGTTGGAATCCAGGTCCTCACGCATGCCAGGCAAGGGTGATATCTGAGCCACCACTCCAGCCTCTCATCTGAGGGAAAACGATAAGTAAGCATGCGCGGTGGGGGAGTTGCTAGCCAGCTTCGTCTTCTCGCTCTGCCAGGTGGGCTGGAGGTGTGCTCAGTGCTCTCGGGAGGACCCGGGCTGGATCCCCAGCATCAGAAAGAACAAATTAAATCTTTAAAACTCATGCCACAATGTGTGTGCATGGAAATATCACACAGTACATCGCAAATCTATGAAGCTTCACCAAGAGATGAATGAATGAGTGAATGAAGAGTAGAGCGTCCAAGAGGAACATTACGCACCCCCTGCCCAATCTGGAGAACGTATTTACTTCCATGAGAAATTAGCTTCCTTAATCACCAAACATCAAACATCTGCTGCACAGAATTGTCTCAGAGCCCTACCAACAAAAAGAGGGAATAAGCTCTCAGTGCTGAGGCCGTGCTTTCTCCGGTAGCTGGAGGGACAAAAGTCCATCCTTGCATTTCCAAACTTTTGTTCCTGTGAACGCGGTGCTGTAACCACCAGGCCAACAGCAAATACAGCTGTTTCGACTCCTATTCTTTCATGAACTCGATAAACCGCTTGATTAAAAAAAAATCAGCATTAGGCACCCGCTCAATTACGAGGGAAAAGATGACCTAGAAATTGATACCTTTTACGTATCCGTTTAAAAAATAAGTTTAAACTTAGAAACGATGACAATAACCAAAATTAAATATCAGATAAAAGAAACAATGATTTCGGCTGGAGATGTATCTCAGTGGCATAGCAAAGAAAGAAAGAAAAAATAAAACAATGGGTTAAGAGAGTCAAATGGTCGGGGTGGGATAAAGTGCGAGGCTTGAAAGAGACGTGGGTACGAGGGGATTGGTAATAGCTGGTCATTGGATAGAGGGGATCCCGGGGTCACTTAAGGATAAACATTCATATAGATCAAGAAGTAGAAAAACATAAACCTGGGTAATTATATAGGAATGATATTCAGAGAGAGAATCGTAATTTTGGAGCAGATCAAGATTAGACCAGGAATCGAGATCAAGAACACACAGAGAGGAAAAGAAATCCAAACCCCTTGAGTACTTTTTTTGGGGGGATTGGGGGGCCTGGGGGTTAAACCCAGGCAACACCTCCAGCCTGTTTTTACCTTTTATTTTGAGACAGGGTCTCGCTAAGCTATTCAGGGGTTCCCTAAGTTGCTGAGGCTGGCTTCGAACTTGAGATCCTCCTGCCTCAGCCTCCAGAGCTGCTGGGATTACAGGGGCACACTACTGCCCGGGTCCCCTTGGGTACTTTGACATTGGTTCCACCCCTTACTATCTACTTTCTGGAAGACCTTTCTAAGGCTCTTTCAAGTGGTTAAGCGACTTTCCAGATCATGCCTGTATTATGTGTCAGATCTAAAATTCAAACTCCCGTTTGTTTGGCTCCGAGAATGATATTCCTTCCCCTACACAGTGACTAAAAAGGGTGAGAGTGGAGGTGGGTGGGGAGAATGGGAAGACCGTATGTGGAGGGGGTTTTGGTAGCATTAGAAAGCAAAGAACATTTGGATATAATTGGAGGCTCTGGATATAAGCAGAGACTCTTTAGGAAGAAAATGAAGAATGATATGGGAATATTGCAAGGTTCCTAGCAATAACAAACATGTCATGGCAAAATAGAATGAAGACACTGGTACCATCCAGGTAG
Organism: Aplodontia rufa; assembly: GCA_004027875.1. NCBI lineage: Eukaryota > Metazoa > Chordata > Mammalia > Rodentia > Aplodontiidae > Aplodontia > Aplodontia rufa. Next base: position 16,857 of record PVKS010024315.1, read on the forward strand.
CATCTGCCTGATCGACTCCCTAGGAAAAATCAGATTTTTGTTTTTTAATTTTTATTCGATAAACATGGTCTTACAACTAGCAGGGGTTCATCATCAAATACTCAAGAACAAAGTGTAATGACAGACAAGCCAATACTGGTGCCAGACCATGGTTTCCCCGCTTTGGGTTCCCCATGGTTCCATGTTTCACTTTACTTAAGCCCCAAGTTCACTGGACTTCAATCAGATGGTTCTTGACTTTACGGTCAAACTACAGATGCTCCTCTGTCACAATGCGGTTATGTCCAGATGACCCCAAAGCCAAAACCATCCTAGGTGGAATGTTTTCTTCATCCTGCGGTCCTGATTGGGAACTGCCTGCAGTGCCCAGCACCTCAGGATATCTGACCGCACATTGCTGGCCTAGGCAAACACCAAAATCCAAAATGCAAAGTCCCGCACCATTGTAAAGCGGAAAAATCAGAAGTCAAAGCATGGTAGGTCACGGCCCCTGCGTGTTGCCGTTTCAGTCTTGATTTCAATTACAGGAACATTCAGCTCCCACTGCATGTCCAAACCCAACCAGGAGCCTGTTGTCACCAAGACGGAGGGCCCGTTTCCCGGGAGAGCCCCAAGCTCCATGGAGCCTGCCATTTGGACCTGAGTGGGGTGGAGAGCGCACGCAGTTCATTAGTCTAATTGGAAGACAGTGCTCAATGGCTGTCCCTGTGCTGTCTGCACTGGCCAGGCAGTGCAGAGTGGGTGGAGCACAGTGGTGGACCTCTGGCATTATTGCAATAAAATTAAATATGTGTGGCCTAGCGTTTCCTCTCCCTGTTTAGCACTTTCAACTCCAAACAAAAGAGAACAGTAGCAGTTAGGCTGCCCGCAGGCCTGCTGTCTGCTGCTGGGGCCAAGGATTATCCTTCTGGGTTGCTGGTCTAATTCTGCTAGCTGGCCCCATGAACATCTGAAAAGGAGAAAGGAACGAGTCTTCCTTTTTCTTTTTTAATCAACTTGATTTATTTTTTTCATCTGGCTTTTGTTTCTCTGACACAAAAGTTGTGTACGAGGTCCTGGGGTTTGAACCCGGATCCTCACCGTATGCCAGGCAAGTGCTCCAACCGCTCAGCTACCCACCTCTCCAGCCCAGGAACGATGATTTCTGAGCCCAGAAAAAAAATCAATGGTACAAAGTCCACATTCTAAAAGCCACACCTTCCATGCATCAGCTCCTCCCTCAGGAAACCTGTCCTCTGTTCAGAAAATTTTAAAAAGATCTTAATCTGGTTTCTGAGTCCAGAGGAGGTTAGAAGGCACACAGCAGAAGGGTGGTCACCCTGCCCACACTCAGCACTCAGCACTTGATCACTTACGATCACCATGGCTGAGGCTGTTTAGTGACCTAGAGCTGGGTCTCAGCCCCATTCATTTTTTCAGCCTTCCTCGGGGGCCTTCCCTGGTCTCCTATGCTTTTTTGAGTTCCTGGTATGATCATCTTCCAGGGCTGATGGAGGTCTACAGAGCGACCACCAGTCCTGACCAGACCCGTGGCTCCCACAACACTGCCTTCCCCCAGTGCAAATCTTCCTAATAGGCCAGTGATGGTCAAAGTCACTGTATTCGTTTCCTGGGGCACAGTAACAACAGGCCACAGACCCGTTGAGTAAACACAGAAGTGTATTCTCATGATTCTGGGATGGGGTAAGCATCAAAGCCAGGTATCAGCAGGGTCAAACTGCCTCCGAAGGCTGTAGGGAAGGGGCCTTCCTTGCCACTTCCGGCTTCTGGTGGCCCCAGACACTCCTTGGCTTATGGCTGCACCCCTCCACCCCACAATCTGTCTTTAGACTCATACATCAGAATATATCCCTCCCAGGGCTGGAGCGGTGGCTCGGTGGTTATGGTGCTTGCCCAGCATGTGCAAGTACATGGGTTCAAACCCCAGCATTCACGTACACAACTAAGTGTCAGAGCAATAAAAGCCATGTGAAAAACTCAATAAAAATTGATTCTCTGTCTCTCTCTCTCACTGCCCCTCTCTCTCTTAAAAAAAAAAAAAAAAAAAGAATATATCCCTCCTGGGCTGGTAACCCTCTGCTGGGTCCCCAAAGCGGTGCACAGCCTGCCAGTGCATTCCTCGGGTGGTCCTCCTGTCCCTGCCCCTGCCTCCCATGCATTTTCTAACTCAAGCACCAAGGTCTCTCCAGCATCTACATCTCTCTGTCTGGAGTGCTGTCCCCCAGATTGCCACTTGAGTCTGACCATTGTTCAAATGTGAAATCCTTGCCAAAGCCTCCGTCAGAGCACCTTCCGCGCACATACCCCCCTCGGAGGTCAGTGGATCACGGGACCCCCTTTGTTTTTATTTTTTTCTTTATAGCACTTCTCACTCCCTGAAGTGGAATTGTTCATCTCTGTGTTCGCCTGCTTGCGGTCTAATCTCCACTGGCAGAATGTCAGTCCCCAAAAGGACAGGGACTTGTGTGTGCTATTGCTTGTTGCAATGCCATATCCCACTGCCTGAAGTAGGCATTGGTAATGTGGGTTGAATGAATACGCGCATCCCAGCGTCAGCCCTGGGACTCCAAAACTGTGGACTGTGCAGCCTTGCCCCAGAGGACCGGCCAATTAGTGAGGGAATCCAATGTATCAAACCAGCAGCACTTCGGGCCCAGAGTCTTTTGGGTGACTGTCCCGGGACTCCTGGGAGGTAGGTGCTAACGTCATGCACATTTTCCGGGTGGTGTTACTAAGGGCGCTGGGATCACACCAGGCTCTCTGACTCTAGATCCCCAGCTCAGGGCTTCTAACCCTCAGCCAGCCTCCCTAATGGTCTCCAGCATGGGAAGAGGGGCCTCAACAGAGATGGCATGGGACAGGCCCATGGGAAGCTGCCTGCAGGGGAGGGCAGACACTTCCCTGCAGCTGGGTTCCCAGGCAGAGGGACGTGTGCAAAGGGCCAGGCTCCACCAGACGCTCAGCGGACTGCAGGGTTGTTTCTGGAAATGCCTGTGGCTCCCAGGCTGAGGTGTCAGCCTCAGGTCCCAGGGCTGCAGGTCTCCGTCCCAACGGGCAGCCTGCGCCCTAAGCGCTGAGCTCTTGCCTCCCTGATCGTTTGTAATCTAGGCTCTCTCCTAAGACACAGCTTCCATTTGCGAGCCCCAGCCTGGCTCTGGCCCATTTCTAAACTCCAGGAGCAGTGCCATCTGCAGCCTGGGCCCCTCGGCCCTGACTGTCCACCTTCCCCATCCAGCCTGGACCTCAGCTCATATCAGCATCGGCAACTCTGGCTGCATCTGCTGTCCAGGGTGGCTGGCGCCAGGGCACCTGCCTGCAAGCATGTCTGGGCTTGCATGTGGCCACCAGACTCTCCCGACGCCCCTGTGTGTCCCCACTTGCTCCCATGGCCTGAGGCCAAGACCACTGCTATCTCTGCTGCCTATTTGTAGCTCTGTGTCCTGGCTTCCCTTGATTTGGCTCATCAAAGTCCCTACCCAAAGCAAGAAGGAGACAGGGAAGCTATTTTTTAAAAAACAGAAAGGGCCTGGGCGTGGTGGTGCACACCTATACTCCCAGCAACTCAGGAGGCTGAGGCAGGAGGATCGTGAGTTCAAAGTCAGCCTCAGCAACTTAGCAAGGCCCTAAGTAACTTAGCGAGACCCTTTCTCAAACTAAATATAAAGAACAGACTGAGGATATGTCTAAGTGCTCCTGGGTTTGATCCCTGGTAGCCCTCTGCCCCCCCCCAAAAAAAAAAAAGCAAACAGAAAGGGGAAACCCATTTAGAGCAAGAATAAATAGCTCCTTTGCCGAATATTTACACATGTGGCCGCCACCACACTGAATGTCGCTGCCCTGGAGACCTGTCCCATCACTCGCCCGTCTAGTCCCAGGTCCTTCCTCCCGCGCTCACCCTGACATCATGGTTCTGTGTGTTCACATGGCATTGTCAGGGTCCCTCCTCACCCTCCAGAATGCAAGCACAAGGACGTGGAGGTTTCAGACTCATGGCTATGTGGAAAGCAGATGGGAGTACGACAGACCCCCCCTCCCCGAAATCCGCACACAAGAGCCCGCTATACCCCGACACTAAAGTGATCTCTAAAGGAGTCAACAGAGTGAGGCTGCTGGGTTTCTCGGGATTTTAGTATTAAATGAAATAATATTCCTCAAGCGCATGGCAAAGTTTCCAGTACATGGCAAGCCCACAAAAATGTGAGCTGTTATTACAGAAAACATTGTAGAGACCTTGCCCTTCAGGAACACCCAGCGGGCTCCCCAGGGAGCTGAGTTTGCCTGAGGGCGAATCCACTGGGGAGCCCAGGTGGAGTGGGTGTGGCCAGCGGGAGCCCAGGCTGGGGCCCTGGAGCTAAGAAGGCAGGGCTGAAAAGCTGGGAAAGTCGGGGCTTAAGCTGCAGCAGCAGAGCAGTCTACAGTGATTCACCCTGCAGAAGGAGGAGCCTTCCCTGAGCTAGGCAGTGTGTGGGGATGGTGACTCAGGCATTGCACACGTTTAGGACTCTAAGATGAAGTCCTGGGATGGAAGAAGCACAGGCTAGTGCTCAAGGGGTGCTGGGGGGTGGCTCAGTGGTAGAGTGCACCCTACATGCGTGAGACCCTGGGGTCCCTGAACCTAACAGAAGCACAGGAGCTGGATTTGATTCTTAGTATGCTGCTCGGTGCACAAATCTTTATTAGTAACTCAGCCGAAAAAGCAAGCTCACTGGCATATTTTGGTTTAACAGTACCCTAGGACCAAACTGCTAGACGAGCTGGGTCTCCGTCCTGAACAGCAGGGCACAGAGGCTAAGGTAAGGCAGGGGGGAAGCTTTAAAAATCCTGGCAGGCATCGTTCGTCATAAACGAGAAACACATACTAATCTCCTTTCCAGACACCAAGGTTTTATATCACAAACAGCAGAGAGTAAACGATCCAGAAAAAAAAATGTTACCATTGACGAATTTCTATGTGTCTGGAATAGTCTTGAACCTTTTATAAACCTCACTTCTGTGCCTCTGAATAGTGCCCCTTTTTCCTTTTCCAGGTAGGTAAAATAGGATTCAGAAAAGTTAAATGATTTACCCAAGTAGCTGCGGTCCAGAACAGGGAGTGAAGTTGTGTTGTTCTACAGCAAGGTTACAGACCGTTCCGCTAAGTAGTTCCTAAAAGCTAGCGACAGGTTCGTTGCCCAGTGGAAAAACAACTGAGGCAGGAGGACTGCAAGTTCAAAGCCAGCCTCAGCAACTTAGCAAGACTCTGTCTCAAAAGAAAAAAATAAAAAGGGCTAGGGATGTGGCTCAGTGGTTAAGCATCCCTGGGTTCAATCTCCAGTACCCAAAAAAAGAAAGGATATGTTCATGTGAAAATACCCCAAAATCTCAAAATTAATAGAAACAAACTTGTAATGTGACAAATGATTAAAGGAATACTGATAGAGGGGCTGGCACGGTGGCTCAGGGGTTACAGTGCTTGCCTGGCATGCGCAAGGAAGGATGTGAGTTCAAACCCCAGCACCACGTACACAACAAAGTGTCCGAGGAATGAAGGTCACATGAAAAACTAAATAAAGATTGCTTCTCTCGTTCTCTCTCTCTGAGTTCTAGATAAGAGAACAAGTCTTTTTTGACTAGGTATGGTGGCGCACACTTATAATCCCTGCTGCTCAGGAAGTTGGGGCAGGAGGATGGCAAGTTCAAGGTCTCCCTTGGCAACTTAGCAAGACCATGTCTCAAAATGAAATAAAAAGGGCTGGGGATATAACTCAGTGGTAGAGCACTTGCGTAGCATGCATGAGGTCCTGGGTTCAATCCCTAGTACTGCCAAAAAAAAAAAAAAAAAAGTTTAAGTCTTTTTCAATTTATCCAGCATGAAATCATTTCAGTTGATCAATACCTGAATTCTGTCCTGTATTCCTTCTTTCCTTCAATAAAATAGGACTTAAAAAATAAGAAATATCAAGGACAAGTAGCAAAAAGGTTAACATTTCATGGAACTCTTAATGCTATAAATACACGAATGCATGATTTGAAATGTACTTACGGGGGGCTGGAGCGGTGGCTCAGCAGTGACGGCGCTTGCCCGGCATGCGCAAGTACACGGGTTCAAACCCCAGCACCACGCACACAGCTAAGTGTCAGAGCAACGAAAGCCATGGGAAAACTGAATAAAAATTGATTCTCTCTCTCTCTCTCTCTCTCTCTCATTGTCCTTCAGAAAAAAAAGAATGAAATGTACTTACTGTAGGTTACTGTCAAAAAAACTTCAAAAGCTTTTTTTGCATTGTTCTTAAAGTAATATATATTTGTTATTGATCATTTGTCAAACAAGAAAATTATAAAGATGAAAGTGAGGTTTTTAGGATTTTCCTTCCTTTTTCTTTCTTTATTTTTACAATGCTGGGGATCAATCGCAGGACCTCCCAGGTCAGGTGCACGCTAGGCAAGTGCTCTACCACTGAGCTACACCTCCAACCAGGAAGAAGATTCACAATCATCTATAAACCCGTCTCTCACGGGTGGCTACCACTGATACCTGTACATCCTAGCACAGATGCTAGCTGCAAACCCTATTTCTAAATACTCAGCTGTAAACCCTACCTATTTCTAAATCCTCTCAAGCAACTTTGCAATTTAAATATCAGCCTGATCCTCAATCACAGTGTGCCACAAATGGGGTCAGATGCCCACGCCCAGGTGAACTCTTGTCATTTTGGGTGGGTGCTCATCCACCACCCTCTCTGATTACATCCACTGATAGGCGGAATTGATTTCTAACCATCCAGCTTGTCCCAGGAAGGAAGGAAGCGATCTTTCATCTTCAAGGTAAGCCTCTGATTTCACCATTAACATTTTCAACAAAGACTCAATCAAATCAGATTATATATTTGCCTGGAATTTTGCTTCCGAGTGTTAAATAGGGGTTTATTTTTAGCTGTGGGAGTGATGGAATTTGCGTTCACAGGCGCTGGTGAGAATAATCAGTTCGCAGCCAAGCTCGAGGCGCAGCCAGTGTTCGTGTGTAAGGAAGGAAGGATGACTCTGAAGACCAAATCCAGCTCCCGCTCTCGTGAGAGGTCTGAGTAGTGACAAGCTGCCCTCGTAGCAGAGGAATAAAGGAGCCACAGTTTGGCAATGCCGGGAGCCCTGAGATGAGCGTGGGCTCACCCAGGCAACCGGACTCCTTCCAGGTGAATCATGGGTTCCTGAGCAGGATTAGGAACCACTGAGGACTTATAGGGACCTCAGAGCTTCCGCTTGCTAGGAAGGAGCCGGGCGTGCACACCTGGTGCTGGGAATTTACTACACGTGAAAGAAACTTCAGCATGAATAAGCAGGGTGTGGTGGTGCACGCCTGTAATCCCAGGGCCTCTGGAGGCTGAGGCAGGAGGATCGAAAGTTCAAAGCCAGCCTCAACAACTCAGTGAGATCCTGTCTCAAAATTTTTTAAAAATAAAAAAATGGGTTGGGGACATGGTCAGTAGTGAAGCAACCCTGGGTTCAATCCCTGATGCAAAAAAAAAAAAGTGAATACAAATTCAGTCACATTGATGAAATTGTTTTACATAAAACATGGATACTCTGGGGGCTGGAGCAGTGGCTCAGCAGTTGGAGCACTTGCCTGGCATGTGCAAGGACCCGGGTTCAAACCCCAGCACCACGTACACAACTGAGTGCTGGAGCAACAAAAACCAGATGAAAAGCTAAATAAAAATTGATTCTTTCTCACTGTCCCTATCTCTCCCTTTAAAAGGAAAAAAAAAAGAGGATACTCTTACTAAGCCTTTAGTAAGAATCCATATTTCAGGAAATAAATGTGGAACATGGAACATTTATGTACAAATGAAATAAGTTTTAGGAAAATGTTGTAATATATAAATATGGAATCTTTTTTTGTGAAATAGATATAATTTATATTCAAATGAATTTGTTACTCCAGATTATGATATTCATACTTGAAGTCTATGCAGGGGTCAGCAAACTAGGGACTGCAGGCTGGTGGCATGAGACACGGCCACACTTATTCCTCCACGGCATACTCTGGAGTCACTTTTGCACAACTATTCACTGATACTCTGCAGGCCCGAGTGATTGCATTGCAACGGGCAAAGAAAAAAGTTTCCATGACCAAGGCCCTGGGTTGGATCCCCAGCACCACGGAAGGGAGGGAGGGAGGGATGAAAGGAGAGACAGATGGAGAGAGGAAGAGTGGAAAGTGGGGAAGGGAAGGAAAACGTTTCCCTCCAGCAACCTCCAGCAAGAAAGGGCATGGGGCAATGGGCCCCCGAACCATGCACACCTCAGCTAAGCTGGGCCACTTCCGAGGGCCTCAAGGTCCTGCACCCAGAGCTGGGTACACTTTCAGGGACTGGAGCGGATGCTCAGTGGTTATGCGCTTGCCTGGCATGCACAAGGACACAGGTTCAAACCCCAGCACCACGTGCACAACAAAGTGTCGGAGCAACAAAAGCCACATGAAAACTAAATAAAATTGATTCTCTCTCTCTCTCTCTCTCTCTCTCTCACGCGCGCGCGCGCTCGTGCGCTCTCTCTCTGTAAAAGAGAACTACTTAAAAAAAATTGTATCTGAGCAGGCATGGTGGTTCACGCCTGTAATCCCAGGGGCTCTGGAGGCTGAGGCAGGAGGATCCCAAGTTTAAAGTCAGCCTCATCAACTTAGTGAGACCCTGTCTTAAAATAAAAAAAATAAAAAGGGCTGGGGATGTGGCTCAGTGGCTAAGCGCCCCTGAGTTCCATTCCTAGTACCCCCAAAAGAAAAAAATTATCTGTCCTGAACACTTTTCTTGTCATTACAGCTGAACAGTACTCTATAACAGTTATTTACATAGCAATTACACTGAATGAAGTAAAATTGATTTAAAATACCCGGGAGAGTTGGGTGTAGCGGTGCACGTTTATAATCCCAGCAACTCAGGAGGCTAAGGCAGGGGTTTCCTGAAGCCAGCCTCAGCAACTTAGAGAGACCGGGCCTCAAAATAAAATATAAAAAAGGCTGGGGATGTGGCTCAGTGGTTAAGCACCCCTGGCTTCAGTTCCAAGTACTGTAAAGAAAAAAAAAAAAAGGTACATGGGAGGATGTGTATAAATTCTGCGCCAACACAAGGGTATTTTCTATAAGGATTTGAGCACCCTTGGGATTTGAGCCCTAGAACCAGTTTCCCTCGCATACCAGTCGATGGCTCTATGTCCCCATCACGTCACAACTCCTCTAAGAAAAATCGGAAGAAAGACTTCATTCAATTTAGGCAGAATAATTTGAAAATCAAACCCAAATCTCAATGCCATTCTGACAATTTTTCTATTAAGTAAAAACCCTCTGTTTTGTTGGGGGGGGGGGCTTTTAAAATTAATCAGCCACAGAAAGCTCTGAGCAAGTTAGTAACACAGACGGGCTGACCCAGGCTCAGCAGCGCACGCTCCTCCACGGAGCTCAAAGGACTTTTGTTCAATGTAACAAAACTGTGAACAATTAAAACACAGCTCTTCCTCACCCAATTATTTCTCCTACTAAAAACATATAAAGCTGAGTCAGGCGTAGTTGTGCATGCCTGCGATCCCGGCAGCTGAGGAGGCTGAGGCAGGAGGATCGCAAGTTCAAGGCCAGCCTCAGCAATTTAGTGAGGCCCTAAGCAACTTAAATAAATACCAAAAATAAAAAAATAGTTAAATAAAGCTAGCACACCAAAGTCTTGGCAGTGACAGATTAAGACATAGCTGGGTTCAAATCTCAGCTGGGTCCCTGCCAGCAGAACTAACATTTCCTGAGTCCATACAGTGACATGTACGCACAAACACCCTGCAAAGAAGGAAGGCTTTTTATTTCCCCTGGTACTGGGGATGGAACCCAGGGACGCTTTTCCACTGAGCCACATCCCCAGTCCTCTTTGGGGTTTTTTGTTTTTGTTTTTGTTTTTTATCTTAATAGAGTCTAGCTAAGTTGTTGAGGCTGGGATGACGGGCGTGGGCCACTGCACCCAGATCCAAGTAGATGGTTTTGGATCCACTTTTAAAGATGAAGAAGTGGAGGTTGAGCAAGATCAAGCGACTTGCCCAAGCTCAAATGCTTGCTAAATGGCAAAACGGGAATTCAGACTTTGTTTCTCTCTGAATCCCTGGTTCCACCCGGCTCTGAGCACAGTACGGCAAAGGTGACCTCCCCTCCTGCTGGGAGAGGCCTTTCCCTCTGCCTCTCCTTTCCCTTGGAGGCCTCTGTTGGCACAGCTTTCTTCAGGAAAGCTGGCCTCAGCCTTCTCAGTCACGACGGAGTCAGACCTGCAAGTCCCACTGGCCCCGGTTCCTGGCTCATCTGTGGCACTATGCCTCGTAACTTCACCCTCAGGTCATTTCCTGCTGGCCTCGGGTATCACTGACACGTGGAATTTGCTCCTCAACATTATTTCCAGAAGATCTCTAACTGCCTTGGACCATGAGCCCCATCCAGGAAGGCTCTGCCGGCCCTTTTACCTCCATCTTCCCAGAACTCGATAAATAATTACTAGATGGATGCTGCACCTTTGCCACGGCTCAAGACGGAAAAAACGAAACAAACAAACAAAAAAAAAAAACCTAAAACCTGGAGAATTAAGGTAACTTCCCTAACACCGTGGAAGAGTGGGACTTCCTATGAGGCAACAGCCATGATCTGAGTGGGGGTGCCATCTGCTGTAGCAACCTGGCTTTTCCCAGCACCACACAGGAGAAAAAGAAAAGGAAATTTGGGACAACAGAAATGGGTTCCGCAAGGTACCATCTGCCGGGCACTGTGGCACACACCTGTAATCCCAGCAACTCTGGAGACTGAGGCAGAAGGATCAAGTTTGAGGCCAGCCTCAGCAACTTGGTGAGGCTATAAACAATCACCAGCATTGGGGAAAACAAAAACTTACTGTCTATGGCACTGAGGGAAAAAATATTTGTCCAGTGTAAGGGTTGTATATGTGAACAAATTAAAAAACAAGAGTGTACCACTCCTGCCCAGCAGGAAGAAAGCTCTCTCCCAGCCTACCTGGCAGGGAGGAAGGCAAGAAGAGGTCCACAGAGGTCGCCTGAAGTGCTCCCTTCCTCTCTGTACCTAGATGGGCTCCCCGGAGTCCTCAAAGGGACTGAGCCCACGATATTCTAGTTAACATCATGGCTAATGCATTATTCATGGCTGGTGAAAATCTCTGTGGCTTCCTCACCAACTATGCACCCCCATTAGGCATTGCTGACTTTCCATCCACCACACGGAGACTGTGTAAGTCGAGGGTTATTGATCGGACGAGAGGAAATACTGGAAAATAAGTCTGAGGGCCAAGACACTAAGTGCTTCTAGAACACTTAGGAGTAAGGAAATAAAAACCAGGAGCAGCAACTAATGTCTGTGCACCCCCAGGAACTGAGGAATCTCGTGGTGAGATTTTTCACTTCTGGCACATTCAGGGCCATGGTGACAGGCTATGACTTAGAGAATGCGGTGAATCTTCCACTGAAGGTCTTCAAATCATATTGAATACAAAGCAGGTCATAAAAAGACTTGCTAATCATTGATCAATAAAATACATTCCCTTCCACAGAAAGCCTTTTTTTAGCTCCAATCTGAAAAGCATTGCTATTTCTGTCACCTCTAGGGGATCAAAGACAGACTCATGGCAGGCCCATAGGGCTCAGGCAAAATGAGGACATGATTTGTCTCTGATAACTCGGTGCCTGTGGGCGACCAGGTGGGGGTGGTTCTGGAGCAAAAGGTTGTTCGGCATTTGTTTGGGTTTGTTTTTTGTACCAGGGATTAAACCCAGGGGTGCTTAACCACATTCCCAGCCCTTTTTATGTTTTAGAAACAGAGTCTCACTAAGTTGCTTAGAACCTAAGTTGCTGAGGCTGGCCTTGAACTTGTAATCCTCCTGCCTCAGCCTCCCAAGCTGCTGAGATTACAGGCGTGCACCACGGAGCCCAGCAATTGTTTGTTTTTTACGAGTAGATTCACCCTCTAATTCAGGGAAAAGAGGCTGTTCCCTTTCTCAGAAAGTTCCTGATCACCTCATTTAAGGTCAAAACGAGAAATCGTCCCCAGTAGCTACAAAAGATTGGCTGGATCTGATGCACAACACGGAGGCAGAGACAGACGAGGATCCTGGCGTCTGGCACAACAATTCGAGATGAAAGCTGCTGGTGATACATCTGTCTTTGTACGAGATGCACTGTGTCTGGCTGCACCCCAGAAACGGGAATCTTCTAGATTCTGCGCTAGGGAGATGGAACTGACAGAACACAGCTTCCAGTCCTCCACCCCATCGCTCCCCGCTCCTGCATGTCCTTTCCAATCCGCTGCCAGCTCTTGGATTTTCCTGTTTCTTTTCTGCCTCTCTTCGTCTCTCTCCACGCATGCTTTTTCGTGGATGGACAGCCTCAGTCTTTCCTGGTGACCAATCCAATGTCAACCGGGGACCAAGAGGTTCTGTTCTTGTCCCTTTCCTGATAAGCTGGCATAAAACAGCTACTTTGTAAAACTAAAGTACTAAACCTGAGCTGAGCACATTCCTCGCAGGCTGGGAGGTCTCGGACACAACCGGGGACATGCCCTGCGTCTGTCCCCTCCGGTCAAGGACACTTGTCTTCATCAGGACTATATTAGAAAACGCTGCTGAAGGACACCTTCCTCAGCTGCCTACTTCTTCTCTTGGTTTGCTTCCTTCCCTCCAGCAAGTTTCCAGAGACTCCTGGAAATCTGCCTACCTACCCCAAGAACTGAACAACGCAATTCTCTTGTGACGGAACTTTTTGCAAGAATTTCCATTTTCCTGCCCTGTAATTTTTAGGTCACTCATTAGTAAGCAAAGTTAGCATCCGCTGCTTAAATAAATGTCTTCCCGCATGACAGGCAGAGCGACGCTGTTGGAAACAGACCATGGAACAAGTTAGAAATTTTGCTGTCGGTAAAATAAATATAAGGGGCTGGAGCGGTGGCTCTGTGGTTAGGCGCCTGCCTGGCATGCATGAGGACCTGGGTTCAAACCCCAGCACCATGTTTGTAACTAAGTTTCGGGGCAATGAAATTCTCTCTCTCTCTTTGTCTCACTGTCCCTCTCTCTTAAAAAAAAAATGTGCGCTGGAGCTGGGCACAGTGGCACACACCTGTAATACCAGCTACCGGGGAGGCTGAGGCAAGAGATCAAAAATGCAGGGCCAGGGCTGGAGCGGTGGCTCAGCGGTTTCGGCGCTTGCCTGGCAAGCACGGGGACCGGGGTTCAAACCCCAGCACCACATACACAACTAAGTGTTGGAGCAACGAAGGCCATGTGAAAAACTAAATAAAGTTGTTTCTCTCTTTAAAAAAAAAAAAAAAAAAAAATGCAGGGCCAGCCAGGATAGCTCAGCGAGACCCCACTCGGGCCCTGGGTTTGATCCCCAGCAGCAGAAAAAGAAAAGAAAGAGCTTCAGTTTAGATCTTTAAATACTGCCGGTGTGCAGGGCAGTGAGACTTAGGAGACCCACGGCTGGCAGACAAGAAGCCCTGTGTAGAAGGATCGGCTGCGTCTCCTCTCTCCCTGCTGACATCACGCTGGCCTCAGGCACCAGCAGTGCGCGGGCTGTTGCGACGATTTCATTTTAAGGGCACAGAGCAGTGATGTAAGCTGTTCTTCAAGAGCGCTGTAGGTGTGGGGTTAGAAAGAGGATGTTTCAACAAAATCCGACACAAAGGGGCTAAACCAAGTGCCTCAGCATCCCAGGAACCAGGACAAGAGGATGGGGCAGAGGAGCCTCGGCAGGAGCACCCAGCATGGGCCCCAGCTCCTCCGTGTCCACCTTGTTTTTCCTGTGTTTATGTTTGATTAGCTAAAAACACAGGATCATCATCTCATCTCATAGCAAGCAACATGGAAAAGTCATTGTAAATAAAATAACGGTACGTGCTGTTTTCTGTTGCTATAACAAAGCACCTGAGACTGGGTCATTTATAAAGAAAAGAAGTTTCTTTGGCTGATGATTCTGAAAGCTGGGACATGCAAGAACACAGTGCTGGCATCTGCTGCATCATAACATGGCTGGACAGAGCAAGTGTGCCAGCCCAGGTCCCACGCCCTCTTCTGATAAAACCACTAATGCCATCAGGCGGGCTTACTCTGATAGCCTCTTCTAATCCTGATTGTCTGCAGAAGGCCCCATCCCGCCCATGATGACGGGATGAACTGGGACAAAGAAGGACAAAGTCTCATTGGAAAGGCTGGTGTTTTTCAGAGTCAGTGCCTGGGTTCACAAGGCCCCAGTGAAAGCCACACCCAGCAAGCTGTGTGCCACATGGATGCACTGGGGACACTGCCACGGCCGTGCCTTCAATTCTGCAAGTAGTTTTTGATATATGAGCAATAAAGAATAAAGGATGGGGCTGG
>PVKS010024316.1:0-31224 GCA_004027875.1 Aplodontia rufa
TATTTTTTTTCTTCCAGAAAAATAGTTAGAGCCTTTGGGAGCTCAGTTAATTTTATACCTGAAAGTAGGCTTGATTCTAGTGTAGACTTTGTTCTTTGATCATTGTCTCCAGACAAAGAGTCACTACACAGCCATGGCAGAATATTTGCTCCCTGAACCTGCTGATAGAATTCACTGGGGCACAGGTTATCTCTGTTCAATCAGGTGATGAGAACCAGCCTCTTCTGGTTACCAGAGAAGAGACTTGTAACTCTTCTTTGACTGGTCACGCATACACTAATAATTTCTGTGTACATATTATCCCTTGACGTCTCCTTCCTCCAGCTGTCTTGCAGACTATTCCGGTAGTTGAGCCCAATGGCTCAGGTCTCCTCCTTCCTGGGAAGCTCTTGGCCTCCTCAGTGTATCTCCATCCTTTGCTCTGTGGGCCGGGCCAGCAGCTAGGAACGTACTCCTTAGATCTTCCTGAGCAAGACAGGTGAGTGCTAATCACCATCATAAAGGTTTAGTTCTTCCTATCCTCCAGAGCCCTTTTCTTTCCTTTTCTTTTTTTAAGAGAAAGAGGGGGGAGAAGGGAGAAAGAGAAAGAGAAAAAGAATCAATTTTATTTATTTTTTCACCTGGCTTTTATTTTTTCTACACTTAATTGTGTATGTGGTGCTGGGGCTCAAACCCAGGTCCTTGCACATGCCAGGCAAGTGCTCCAGCCTCTGAGCCACCACTCCACCCCCCAGTTTTCTTTATCTCTAGTTTAAGATGAACTATTTTAGAGCATCTCTGAAGGCAGCTTTGCCTACAGAGTAACCACAGATGATAATAACAGCAGGAGTTGTTTGTTCAAAGCTTAGTTACGTATGTGGTGCTGTGGAAAACCTTTAAAATACACTGTCTCACTTAAAGCAACCTGAAGCTCAGGGAGATTCATAACTTTCCCAGCACTACACAACCAGGAAGTCACCAGAATGCACACCTAGGCTTGCCCACGCTGTATTTTTCATAATTATATTTGGTACTGTTAGTAATGTCAGTAATAAAAGCCCCGGAATCCTCAGGCTACGAAGGAGCCACGTTTCACCCTTGGTATTATGCAATGAATAAGTAAAGAATCCTAAGTTTAAGAAAACAAGTGAATCACACAAATGGATAAGAATCGAGACCATTAAGATGCCTGTAGCTGCTGCTTTGGTCATTTAACAATTTTACTTTCACTGCGTTATCTAGCTACAAATGGTGGCGGGTTCAAACATTTTCCCTTGCTGGGGATATAATTTCCGCAGGCTGTTCTTTGAAATGGAACTGAACTTGATGTCATTAAGCAGTAATTACCATTAGCTCCTGCTTCTGGAGCATCATATTTAACAGGGCTTCACAGAAATTGTCATAATGATATGAAATGGGGTTTTGGTTTTTAGCTTAATTCCAAAAAGAAAGTGTGTGCTTTTTAAAAATCCGTCAGAGTGTTTGATGAAAGTGCTTTCATTTCCAATAAGCAGACTATATCGACTTTTTTCTTTCTCTCTCTCTCTCTTTTTTTCTTTTTTGTACCAGGGTTTTAATACTGGGGCACTTTACCACTGAGCCACATTTACAGCCCTTTTTATTTTTTATGTTTGAGACAGGTCTTGCTAAATTGCTTATAGCCTTGCTAAGTTGCTGAGGCTGGTTGAGCTTGTGGTACTCCTGTCTCAGCCTCCAGTGTCACTGGGATTACAGGCATGCACCGCCATGCCTGGCAGACTACACTAATTTTAATGAGACAGTGCAACTGCAAAGAAAATGCAAGTGCAGGACAGGAAGGAAAGGCTGGACAGGAAAAGGTGCAGTGTTATGAAGGTTTTAGCAGAATGCTGAATCCTGACTTCCATGTTCTCTTATCTAAGCAACAAGTTAACAAAAATGTAAAGCACATGCCTGGAAAAATGAATAAATCTCCTAATACTGAAACAGTTTCAGGAGAGATAGTAAAATGGCTAGGTAGTCTGGACAGGAAAAAGGGCCCACTCTAAGAGACAGCTGGTAGAGTGATTGACAGGTCATACTTCAAATGCAAAAAGACCATGAGTCTCATCTTTGTCCCAACTAAGAGATGGGTGTGGTCACAAGTGGGAACTAGGAAGTATTTGGAAGTATTTGCCACCTTTTGTTTTACATAGATTTTAACCAATGATGTTCTTGACCAGTTTCAATGCCTGCTTTGCATACGTTTCAACCAATGATGTAGATGCATTTCTCAATGCCTGCTTTGCAAGAATGTTAATTATGCTCATACCCCAAATCTATATAACCCCTGGGCCGACCTCCATTAGAGGGTATCCTGCTTCCAGGTGCCCCTCTGCCTTGCGGAGTTTCTGCTCTTCTTCCTAAATAAATCCTACTTCTTTTAGTCCTCCTTCCATGGTTGTCCATGGATTTTATTCTTCAGATTCATGAGATAAGAACCCAGAAGATTGGTGCCGAATTCCCAGGGTGAATTTCCACCACACCAAGAGCTGCAACACCCAGCTTTTAGCTGGAGAGCTGCTAACACTTTTGGCTGCAGACCCCTGCAGCCGGCCCAAATTCCCAGTTTTAACTGGGAATGGCTGCAAACACTAGAAGTGGGCTATTTTGGCTGCTGGAATCTGCAGTGGCCCAGACTCCATTCGCCAGTGGGAGCAGAGAATCTGGCCTCATCCCCAAAACCCCAAAATCCCCGCATCAATACCGGTCCTTGCTTTCTGTGTAACTTACATCCTCCCAATCTTAGTGTCCATTTCACACCCTGCCACCATCCAATAAGTGCTAAAACATCTGCAAATTCATGGGTAAAGAGGGCTGATGTTAACATGAGCATGAATTCAGTCTCAAAAGATTTTTTTGTTTAAGGGTACATTTGCTATGCTACAAAACTGAAGGGATCTTTGCTCCAATGGATATCCTCAAGTCACATGTCAGAGCCACCTTCACGGAAGTGAAGACCTGTGAGAGTATCTGCCCTTGCCTTGGGCTCCTTCTACAGCTATCAACTTTTCAGATGACTTGGTAAATCGAGCAAATCTTTATCAGGACGTCTTGCTTCTTTCTCTAAAGAAGTCTATCAGCCACTGTACTTTCCATCTAAAGTAACTTGCTGCTGTACGTCCTATCAATATAATTTGTTTCATGAAAGAAATCAGCATGATACCTGCTTTAGTCAGCTTTTTTACTGTTGTGATCAAACGATCCCACAAGGAAAATTAGAGGAGGAAAATTTTATTTTGGGGCTCTGAGGTCTCACTGCACAGTCAGTAGGCTCTATTCTGCAGGGCCTTTGTGGTGGAGGAAAGCAGTTTTAAACATGATGATCAGGAAGCAGAGAGCGAGCCTAAGCTCAACTCCCGTTATGGTTTGGATGAAAGGTGTCCCCTCAAAGCTGGAATGAGACAATCCAGGAAGGATGAGGCAAAAATGATTGGGCTAGAGAGCCTTTCCTCAATCAGTGAATTAATCCCCTGGTAGGGATTAAATAGTAATTGTAGGCTGGGAAGGTGTGGCTGGAGGAGGTGGGTCACAGGGTCATTGGGGACCTGCCTTTGGGGTATGTATTTTGCATCTGGTGTGGAGCTTCTCTTTCTGCTCCCTGATCATTTTGTGAGCTACTTCTCCAGGCTACACCCTTCTGCCATGATGTTCAGCTTCATCTTGAGCCCCATGGAATGAAGCCAGCCTTTTATGATCTAAGACTTCTGGAACTGTGAGCCCTTAAATAAACTTTTCCTCCTAAAATTGTTCTTGTTAGTTCCTTGGGTCACAGCAATGAAAAAGCTAACTATAAAAAACTCCCAAAATATATACCCCAAAGGCACATCCCCAATGACCCACCTCCTCTAACTACACCTTTCCTGCCCACAGTTACACCCTGTTTATCCCTATCAGAGGATCAATGTGCTGAATGGGTTAAGACTCTCATAACCCAATCATTTCATTTCTAAACCTTCTTTCATTGCCTCACACATGAACTTTTGAGGGAAAGCTCATATCTAAACCATAACAATGCCTTATATAATTGAGATATTCTTGAGAACTAAACTGTGACAGCATCTTGGAAGGCTGACAACACAGAGTTGACACTCCCAGGACAGTGTAGCATCATTTTGTCCCTATCAAGTGAAAACAAATTACTCCTCATTCTCTTTGTTGATGGGAGTGGATAAAGTACATTTGCTCTATCAATGACTGAAAACTAGGTGTCAGTAAGTCCAGCAAGGAGACCAGCGTGGCAATCACTTGCAATGGGCTTATCCCTAAGTTCCTGCTGCCGTCACTGTTTTTTAGGGTCTGCTGGAAATCATAGCATTAGCAACTTTCACATATTTTATGGTGGCAGCTTTATGGTTCCTCCAGGAGGATTTGGATTATATTTTGGTAGGGACGAGGGTATTTTGGTAGGGACAAGGGTAATGTCAATACTTTCATTTGGTTCTTATAACCACAGTAGTTCTTAATTCAGGGATGAGGATCCATTAGAGCATTTTGCAAGTTGGAGTCATGTATGGGAATTCCAAAAATTGTTGAACATACTTATTCCAACTGGACACTTGTGTAGTTAGGCCATCCGTGGCATGAAGTGGTCATCAGGAAGGATCTATTTGGTTGAAAGGAAAAGGGAAAATAACCTATAGCTCTTACATTACCTGGTGTATTTACTGCATTATCTTATTGGATCTTGGTGAAGATTAAAGATGATGGATGAAAAGGAGATTTAAAAAGATATCAGTTTCCTCTTCCACCACAGGACTGTGCTTCTTTTAAGGGCAGGAATTAGATCTCATCTATCCCAGTGCTACCAAATATGGCTCAATTATAGCTTGACTATAGAAGAGAAAAGTACAGGAATATGTATTGAGTTAAACTGAATAAACTTTATACTGCACGTTCATAATTTATATTGCATAATTTTCCAAGCCTTAGACAGTAGTGATCATGGTATTAGATAAAAGGGAACTAGATGAGCTGGAGAAATATTCCATACTATAACTTGTCATGTCATTGAGAACAAGGAAAAGGACATGTTAGTGGCAAAAATGTGCATAATAGAATCAGAGAAAACTTAGATTTTAATTGTTCTGCTTGTGGTTGTTATTTTAGTAACAGGACAGGTTCATTTTCTGCACACCCAATACAAGTATGAATTTCAGCTAAAATATTCCAGATGGCTAAAGGCTGTCCAGGCTGTGAGAGCTCTTATAGATCACTAAACACAGTATTCTTTCTCTATACTAAAGGAAATTGAGATCATAATATTACAGCTACTTAATGGAAGAATTCAAATTCAACATGTCCAAGGTCATAGAGCTCATAAGGGATCAATGTTCACTAGATCCGTGACTTTGAAGCAACAACTGATGATTCTTTATTTGCTGGGTTGTTGGAGGGGGTAATGAATGTAAACTCTTCTACAGCGTCCAATGAAGTGCCTGGCACAACAGATGGAAGATCATAGGAAAGGTTATTGATTGTAAAGTGCTGGACAAAAGTTTTCCTCTAATCCACTGGAAATATCATGATTTATGGGTTTTCTGCTTTATAAACATTTGACTGCATGTCCATATGTTTGTTTTCTAGCACTTTTTAAGCCAGGCTTCATGAAGAATTCTTCTCTTGATATTCTTCCTTCCAATCTGATAATACCATGCAAAGATTATAATGTTCTCTTTTTTCAGTTGTCAGTGTTCTGTTATGTTCCATTGGCCTGCCAGAGGTCTTTCCTGTAGGGAGTTTCCACATGCACACCGCAGTTTCCTTGGTTCCCTGCCTGAGAGTGATCTCTGGGAGTGTGCTTTCATTCACTGGAAAGGAGGCTCATAAGAATTTAAAGTCCCAGGAGAGACTCTCCAGCTAACAAGAGTCAGGGGTCGGTGGATCAACAAAATCCTCAGCTTCCTTGCCTCTTTGTGGGACAATTCTGAGAAGAACTGTGCTTTCTCCTTGCAGGTCCTCATGGGAACTGTGCCTTCATGCATTCAGTAAATGCACATGATCACTTTTCTCCATTAATAAGCCACTTTTTCCATTCTCCAGGTGCTTATTAGGATCACCTTCCGATCACATCATTTTTACCCAAATCCTTGCTTCAGGGTCTACTCTCAGAACATCCCACTCAGAATACCAATTCTGCCTGTTTATACTGCTCTGATTCTGCCAATTAAAACCTGCTAGACAGAATTGGTCTCTTCTATTACAAACATTTTACATGTTTTACCTCCGAAGATCGGTTCAATCTCCAAGTTCAGAAGGTACAGCATTGTACCTTGTATTGCTGCTAAAGTGTTTCAGAACAGGCACGCATGTGAAATTACTTCTTGGTAGGAGCACTCTGGAAGAAATTGGGAGCTGAAAGATTCATTAGGAGACTTCTGTACTCTTGGAAGAATCCAAATGCAGGATGATGGGGACCTGAACGGGGGCCTGGACTGGACATGTGGCTTTGGAAACAACAAATAGGAAAGAATTCTAAGAACTGGGACCTACACAATTTGGTAGTATTGTACCTCATTAGGTTTTGCACTAGGATCATTGATGCTTTACTCTATAGATCCAGGCCTTTGACTTAGGAGTTAAAGGATCGTCAAAGTTCTAGAACTATGGAATAATTACAATGACATCAAGCCCTGCACTTAGAGAGGCAGTGTGATTTAGCAGCCAGAGCTGTGTCTGACTGAACTTTTCAGATGAGAAAGCTGAAAATAAGAGGGGGAACTGGGGTTCTCAAGGTCAAGCATCTTGGGGTAGGGTGGGAGATGGGGTGAGGTCTCTGTTCTCACTCCTGGAGCTTTGCTCTGCCCAGGGTTCTGTCAAAAGAGGACCTTGTAAGCACTGATCTTTGGGAGAGCTTAGATCGTCAGCCTTCATTTTGAATTGCATTTACCAGAACACTGGTGTTTGTTGTGTATTTCCCTTTAACAACTTATTATTATTAATTTAAAGTCATTTTTATGAGTACTTCTTGAAAGTACTCTACATTAATTCCCTAGTGATAACATACAACGCTATTTTTGTCTTGCGCCCATTTCATTTTCCCAAAAGAACATGGTACTGCTCTTGAATCTGATAGCTATCCAAAAATGAAAGCAGAGTAGATGGTACTGCTCTTGAATCTGATAGCTATCCAAAAATGAAAGCAGAGTAGTTATTCTCCCCATTTTATTAGATGTGAAGACTGAGCAAAAGAGAGAATGATTTGTTGGGAAAACAGTTATGACAGTCCTGAGAATCTGAAGGACTCTTTGCTCCTTCCTTATAGATTAGCCTATGTTGCATTCTGAAATTGAGTCTGAGTTGAATTGCCTGAGCTGAAATTCTAATTCTTCCAGCTCTCGGCTTCTCTGTGACTCAGGTTTTTTTTTTTTTTTTAAATCTAAGAATTAAATGAGAATTAAATGCATTAATGCAATTTAATGTACTCCAAACAGAGCCAGACACTATTATCTTTCTGTCTTGTGATATTCAAGAAGCAGTAAGTAGAAGTTAAAGTAAGTTAAAGTCTTATAACCTAAGTGCAGATTTAGGGCATTTTATATATGTCATCTTAAAAAGAGGAATACATTCTATAGAGTTCTAGAATACCTGTATCTTCTTCAGTGAGTGGGTCAAATAGAAAACTGTCTCCTTGTTTTAAACGTGGGATAGCTTGTATGAGAGGCTTTTTGTTAGCATGCAGAGAGCCCTCTGCATCCAAAACCCAGCTTGACAAATTTTTTCACTTTCTAAGTGATTCAGCTCACCCCTACCCTCAACTGCCCACAGCCTTCATCCCTGGTAACTGTCCAGCAGCACTGCCATTGCCACCATTTTAGAAGACAGGGAACTTACATGAAGCAGTTCATGATTATTTTCAGGATCTACAGGGCTGTGTTTGAATCCAAGAGCACAAATTCATGGATTACATATGTCTCTCTATTTCACTCTTTCTGGAATACAGAGCAGGTAGTTAAGATCGGAAGTTGAAAGATTATCCTTGTGAAATTAACCGTAAATTTTAATAAATGCATGGGCATTTATCAGGCATCTTTTATGGATGAAAACATGAAGCTGAGCAGCTAGAAAATAAATTACATAGCTTGTGGTTTGATGAAGGTGAATTAACATGAAAAATATGAAGTATTCTTAGGGGTACCAAAGGTACCCCTAAGTATATTGATAAATGTATGAATCTTACAATTTGCCATCAAAAATACAGAATATTTCTAGAAATTTTCCTGTTGAGGGTTGTAGACTTTGTATTGATTCAAATGTATTACTTTTACGAATCCATTAATTTTACTGAAGTTTAGGGATTTGGATGTTTTTAAGAGTCAGATCTTTTAGTACACTGGCTTGGTGTTATTCTGCTTGTGTGCTTCTTCCTTCAGTATTCTAGTGAAATCCTTCTGCTTTACGTTCTGTAGCTGCTATTTATATCCCTAATGGAAAATGAGGCCTTGGAGGCTTCTAGAGTTTCTCTTACTGCAACTGTCTACTATTAAAAGGTTTTGGTCTCCTGAGATAGAGCAGCGATCAGACTTGTTGCACATTATAGTTTAACATCCATCTCATAAGAACTGCTGGAAGCTCATCTTCAACTTGCAAATACCTCAGACTTGAGGTATTGGTTTATGAGAAATCAGTATGATTTTTGGCAATTCCCTCCTGTACAATAATGGCAAATCAATATCCGTTGTGCTATTTTCTATTTCTTTAAAAATGACAGAGTATAAAATTGGTTGTCAGAAGATCTGAGGCTTAATGCCGAGTTCGCCTTTGTCTTGCTTTGCCAACTTTGCCTCCGTAAACCTTGGTGTCACTGTCTGTGAAATGAGGAGGGAGGGACTGGGCCAGATTGTACCATCTTAACGACTCTTTTTCACTTGCTGATCTTCTGCGTGGTGGATCTGGACTAACTTTGGAAGACTCAGAATGTCATGATGTTGGTTGAGGTTAGAAAAGAGGATACAAGGATGTACCTCAGGTCAGTTGGGAACTGACAAAATTAAACTGTCCTGGAGGAAAAGTTCGATTAGCAACTGCTCAAAGATCCTGCACTTGGGCCCTGAAAGCTTGGCATCATTAGGTGAAATTGGTGCTATGTCACTAACAGGGTTGCGGTGGTGGGAAAGTGGGGGTGCATTTTCTGAAAGAGGATTGCAGAAAACAATTGCAATTAGCAGGCAATGCTTGGGGCCAAGTGCTACAGAAGCATGGCTCTGGATGACAGGAAATAGAGAGCGTCTAGAAAATCAGGATCCAGCCACAGGAGGATGGCTCAGAGCAGAATGCAATAGAAACCCAGGAAATGCCACAGCTGGGAATCGAGAGGGTCACTGGAAGCTCAGCCTGGGGATACAGAATTGGGACGGTTGGTAGAAAAATATTAATGCTAAGCTCTGCTACCCTTAGGTGACATGTATCCAAGAGAAAGCTTGTCTCCTTGCGGATTATGAATGAAGACACGGAGGACAGACCTTAGCTGCCACTGCTCCTTCTGCAAGACCTTATTAGTGCTTTTCAAAAATTTCCACTATGCAAAAAGAGAATCAGAAAAAGGATGCAGGAGGAGGAGAAGTGCTCAGAGAAGAAGACTTTAAAAACTGAAAGGATCTGTTTTAGCTAGAATGAAAATGATGTTTCCTTGGTTACAGATCTTTATATGTGGCAGAATTATGGTGAAAACACTTTAAGGAAAATTACTTGATTGCCAGGGATATCAGAGTTTTTCAACAAATAGTTCATTGAATAGAAATGGCTTCAGCACCTGCTATGTGCAAAGCTTTGAACTGAGTGCTCTGGGGGAGTGCAGAATTATACTGCATCATTCCCATCCACGAGGAGTCCGTTCTTGAGTTGAAACGACAAAGCACACAGTTAAATGGTGAAACAAGACGTAGATCTCCACGCACAGTGCTGTGGCACTGGGGCTCCTTCCCTTGGTTCTGGGCCAATGGAGAAACGTGTCCAGCAGAATGCAGAGAGGGCAATGGATTGCCTTTGTTCCTCGGGCATAAAGGCTGTGTTGAGCACACGCAGCTTGGCAGGGATCTCAGAGAGATGGCTGACCCCGGAATCAGAATTAAACTTACACTCTGAGCCCCACAGTGCCTCTGCCCCCATGGAACAAAGAAGGACCCATCTTTGTGGAAGAGCTTCTTTCCAAAAATGGAAGGAGCGCTGAGCCCACCACAAATTTAGTCCTCCCTGCGTTACCCTGAGGTGAAGCAAAGAAGGAGCAGAGGAATATCAATAGTTAAGCTCCTTGTCATGGCAGGATTCCTCCAGAGAGGGGGAAGAGGCATTTTCCCTGATGAAAGGGAAGAGCATAAGAAATAAAGGAGAAGCCCTCACAGTGTTGAAGACAGGTCCAAGCTGGAGATGCTAGAGAAAGGAAGGATGAACTAGGCCAGACCATGCTGGGATGGGTGTGATGGGGTGTGGAGGTTGAGCAGGAGTTTTAGTGGTGATAACATTGCACGGGCACATAGAGGAGCCTGCTGGTGGGAATGAAGTGGACAAAGTATCGGGAATATGAGAAAGGATGTGAGCACTGCAGTAGGATAATAAGACTAGAAGCTGAGAGAAAGGGTTGAGCATGGACAAATTGAGAACGGAGTGCTACTGAGGTAAGGAAAAGGACAGGATGAGAAAAGGAGGGATGTTGAGCTTATAGGAAGGGCTTGTCCTCACTCTTCTTCGGTACCTTTGTGTGTGGTTAGCTTTCCTAGGTCTACCTCAATGTCCTTAGTTGCAAAATGAGAAAGTTTAGACAGCTGGGTTTCTCTACTCTTTGGGTGGTGCAGCCACTTTTGCTGAGAGGAGGTACTGTGTGGGAAAACCAGGAAGCTGAGTACCACAGCAGATGGGCAGCCTTGCTCCCTATGTGCTTGGAATACACGGGGGTGAAGAGGCTGCCAGTGGTCAGCAGAAACTTCAGGGAAGAAGCCTGTGTTATTTCCCTTGGGTGCTGGTGACATCTGTCTTGGGGACCTTCCTAGCAAGCTATGCAGACCGAGTGGGGAACATAAGGAAGTTCAGTTAGAACTCTCTTGACCTTTGGTGCCCAGATTCAGGTACGGCACTTCGGGTCCAGCATGGCCTGTACCTTCAAGGACACAGCAAAGAGCTCAGAAGAAGAGCAGTGGGAGGCAGCCTTTATCTCACGCAGTCACCTTCCCCAGGTGACCCATTCGAGTAAGATTGGTCTTGGGAGGAGGAGAATAAAATTTGCACTCTGAGGTTATGTACTGAGAACATGCATTGAATCTCTTGGCCTTTCCAGATTCATAACTTACTAACACTTCAGGACAAGGCATATTTAAGGTAGTGACTGACCTTCAATATCCTTCTGTATTCCCCTGAACGTTCCGTCTCTACTTTCAGTGCACATTGCTGAGATTTATTACATATTTTAAAGTAGCAGTATTTTGTTTAAGTTTAAAAATGCATCTATATTTCAAATGGCTCTCATTCTTAAAAAGGGGAAATGGGGACTATGTGGAAGGAAGCCAGTCTACAAAACAGTTATTTTCAAATGTGATACACTTAATATTATGTGCACAGTTGAAGGACTTTTAATAATGAACTGAAGCCTAATTTAGCACAATCACAAACAAATAACAATGCCTTATTAAAATGTAGCACTGAGCGCTTGGGCAGAGTTGGTCTCAGTTTATAATCTATTCATTCATTTATTCATTGTCAAATATTTTTGAGCTTTATTGAGAACTAAGCTCTGCGTTAGGAGCTGAGGACATAATGGTAAGCAAAACAGTTAGAATTTCTGTCTTGCTAGAGTTGATTTAGGGTAAGGTAGTGATGAAAGGGAGACAAATGCAAGCAAATCTTGCAAATATCTAATTACAGGAAAACTACAAGCTGCTTCAGTGCTTTCTAATCAAACCAACCATTCATTTCCAAGGCGTGGGAATGCAGAGCCCTGTGTCCTCCGCTCCAACCTCACCGAGTCCAGCTCACCACATGCATTCTTAATCCTTGGTTCCTTTCGAGAACATTTTGTTTTATCTCTCCCTCTTCAGCCCTGTGAACTCCTATCACTCCTGTTGGTCCAGCTAAAATGTTAGCTTCTTGATAGCCAATATGAGATAACCCCATTGAGCCCGGGGTGAGGAGGCCCCTCCCCTGCCCCATTAAATTCCCAGCTCTTCTAATAACTGCATGACCTCAGTTTGGGCCCATGACCTGCTTCTGTAATGACCTCACTCTGCTCCCTTCAAACAAGCATTTTCATATGTCCATACCCGGTTCATCTAAAAGCTGTGTCAGGTGATTTATGCACTAAAATGAGTGGTGTGGTTACTGGAGTCCACTTACGGCTGGAACTAGACATCTGAGTCCTGCTCCCTGGCACTCAGGCTGTGCTATGAGACTTCACCAAGAGCCAGTTTGGATTGCAGGGGATCCTGAGTGCAGGTTCAGTGGAACTGCAGACTCCTCTGTGATGGATGCTGGGCCCAGTTGCAATGGGCTGAGATTTGGAGACTGCACAGGGTGGCAAGAAACAGGAGCATTTTCATTTATACCTCAATATCAGAAAAGAGCAGCAGATTGGAATTAGAACGTTGGCTCTTTGTGCTTGTTTGTGTATTTAGCCAAATAGAGGGTGTGTCCTGGATGGTGCCAAGAATGATGTGAGATTCTTGCATGAGGCTAGAGACACAGTTCCTTCTGCATCTGGATAGACTGAACCCTGGACCCTGATGCTGGTCAAGCTAGTGTGAATTACTTGGTGTTACCGGTACTTACTATACATAGTGTTGCTCTGAAAGAGGCAGAAAAATAAACATTGGTTCCTATGGCTGTGCATTTGAGAAGAAAATGGGATACATTTCAATGGAATGTGTGAGTTTTCATGCTCAGTATGGAGTACATAAAATAGAAAAGAGTTAGGAGAGAGAATCCAGTGGAGAGGGCTTCCTGGAGGAGGTGGTTTTGAGTTGAAACCAAGGGGATGAGCTTCCTCAGGCAGCAAGAAGAATAGAGCCATACCTAGCACCAAATGCACCATGCAGACTCAGAGTGGTAGAGGCTTCTTCCTCGAGGACTCTGTTCTGGAGGAAGGACTTCATTCCTTAAACCTACTAACACAGAAACGTTTAAGAAAATGCAGTATTAGCCCAAAGGGTCACCAGGATGTCAGTGACATTTAATGCAGCTCGTCATTGCAATTGTACTCAGCATAATTACTGAACATGATCTGTTCAGAGCTGTGGAGAATACAGAGGTGAGGAGACCTGCCCCGGTCCTACAGAGGCACAGACTTCTCAGAGACGCTGATGTCCAGCGGACAGTGAGGGGGATGGACCTGGAGCAGGGAACCTTTCTAAAACGATGAGGGATGGGGGCATCAGAACTGGCTCCCTTGGTCATGTGCTTTCTAGCAAATCATCCAACCTCATGGACTTATAGTTTGTTTATATGCAAAATGGGATTACTGATGCCTTCTATCCCCTCTTGATATGGGAGTTTGAAAAGCAAATGGGATCAGGTGTCTGAAAGTGTTTTTGAAATGTATACTGAGGCAGCGATGGTATGCATGTGAGTCATGGTACTAATAGAAATGCAGACCTAGTGTTTCAGCTGTGCCCACGGCTTATGATTAAAATGTAGTCACCTCTAGAACTCCCTTCAAAACATGTTTCTATCAGGAACATTTTGAAAGCCAACTTTGAATTACCTGTGGATTTAAAAGGAACTAAACTGAATTCCTTTAAAGATCCCATCACATCTTTTCATTAATATAGAATGACCTTTGCATATAATTGGTTTGACTTTATGCCATGTTATATGTAGTAGATGCAAGACAAAAGAAAAAATTATTTGTGTAAAACAATTTGTCAAGGTGCTGGAAAGGAGAGTAAGAGAAGAAAGAAGTAGGATGATTTTAAAAATATAAGAAAGATACATTATGTAAGTTATAAACAAAATCAGAGGGATCCTGGGCGGCTGCATAAGCCTGCTGAGAAGCTGCTGGGTTTGGAGAGATGCAGCTTTAGACATGTTATTGGAAAAAGAATGTAGGACGGGGTATTTGGCATCAGATAAGCTATGAAAGAGAGAAAAAATCTAATGGAAAAGGAAGAGGATGGTGATGAAAATAATATACTTTATCTTGGTGTTTCTTACAGAAGAGAAAGCAAATATCTTGCAGGCAAATCAACATGTGATATTGTTGGCTTTCTTCTACACGGATGTTTAAACAGTTTACATGCTAGAAATTAATCGTTAAGCATCTGACATTGTCCTTGAAAGCATGTTGCCAGATACAGTTTTTGTGTGAGTATGAGGAGTATAAGGAGTAATAGTAACAATCAGAACTTCCAAGAAGCAAAAAGCATAACTTGCAGGAGGCAAATTCTCCAGTCCCAATGAACTGAAATTGAAAACAATACAAAAGTTAACAAAAAATTCCACTATCTAAGAAAGATAAGCCATATCCAAGCAACCACGTCTCCCAAATAGCACATGACCACTTATATCTTGCTCAGAGATTAATAATAAGGATACTGCTACATAGAAGAACTTGCAGAGTAAGGCCAGGGCTTAGAGATGTTCAAAGTCATTTTTATATTTACTTTGTTTTTATTTAAATTTTATTCAATAATCATGGTCTTACAACTGGGAGGGGTTCATCATCAAACAATCAAGAACAAAAGTGTAATGACAGAACAAGCCAATACTGGTGTCAGACCATTGGCTTCCCCTCTTTAGGTTCCCCATGGTTCCATGTTTCACTTTACTTAAGCCACAAGTTAATTGGACATCTCGTGAAAGTGGGAGGTTCCCCTCGGATTAGATTCCCCTATACTACCTCTCTCTGGTCTCCTTGATGTCCTTCCTATTCCCTTCTCCCCTCCCTAACCCCTCCCTACATCTCCCAGGAACCTAGGCACAGTTCCCCATGATCATGTAAGAATTCATACATGTTGGGGTCATTGTTAGGTTAGTTTTATATTTACTTTGAAAGGAAAAAAAAAGATGCCTACAAAGTGTCATCAACTTGATTTTAAGAAAATTAAACTGAAATTTTAAACACTTGGATGCCAAAATTTGAGAGCATTCAGAAGAAAGCCAAATTGTAGGGTCCTGTCTCCAGACATGGTGTTCCCAACAGCCTGTCCCTCTGCCTACTTTTAGGAATGGTGCATGATCATCCATATAAGTTTATTCAGCTGCACGAAGTTCAGAAAAATAGTTGTTTTTCATCCTCACCCAGAGGGGCAATGTGCAGACTGACCCTCTGGTGCTATTGATAGGAGGCACACGTGGAAGCAAGTCTGGACAGATGTGATTGTCACACTGTGGGAATGATCAATTACTGTTTCATCTGACATTGCCCAAAGGCCCTTGTTCTAGAACTTTCCTGAGCTGCCCAACTTGTAAAATTTTATAAACTTACATCATTTGTGCAACAACTTTTTACCCTAAACCTGTTGCAGGACTCTGGCTGCGTTTGTCCTGCTGGGATTTACATGGACATAAAGACAGCTGCCCTCTTCATTCTCAGCTGTGGAGTAAGTGAAGCCCATTTCCAGGTTTGTCAACCTTTTGCCTTCT
Organism: Aplodontia rufa; assembly: GCA_004027875.1. Lineage (NCBI taxonomy): Eukaryota > Metazoa > Chordata > Mammalia > Rodentia > Aplodontiidae > Aplodontia > Aplodontia rufa. Next base: position 15,562 of record PVKS010024316.1, read on the forward strand.
TTTATTCCAGTTAGTCTTAGTTTGTTTCTGCTTCTATAACAAAATACCTAGAACTGGCTAATTTATAAAGAGCAATCATTTGTTTTTTCTCTATTATGAAGGCTGTAAGTCCAAGATAGAGTCACCAGCATATCTGGTGTCTGGCGAGGGCCCAGATCTCTCCTGGTCATGCATCTTTACATGGTGGAAAGCAGAAAGGCCACAAGGGCCTAGTTAGTTCCCTTCAGCACTTTTCCCCAATTCCAGGACTTTCATAAAGTACTTTATCCTATGTATGAGGACTCTGTCCTCACACATGGTTGCCCCCAAGGTTCCACTAGAGCAGAAAGGTTTATGTTACAACGTATGCACTTTAGGGACACAGATCCTTACATCTCTGATACTGCTTTCCCTAGCTCCTGAGACTCCAACTCTCTTCATGGTCCTTCTCTGCACTTTCAAAATCTAATCTTTATCCTTCTTTCTATTTATTCATCCATCCACACATCCATCTTCTTTCCTTTTCTGTTATCACTTTGAAATTGATGGGATCGTTCAGTCATCATCCCTATGATGAGTCTTCTTAATTTATGCCATAAAGGTGCTCCTGATCTATCTATGGATTTCTGGACCAAATCGACACTGCTAGTTAGTGGTCTATCATTAATCTACTATGTCATCTGGCATCTGTATCTTTCTTCTTTAAGAACTCTGATTTTTCTTTATAAAATGAGAATATTTTGTTAGATTAGGCTCAAACACTTGAAACATTCTGCAATCTACAATGATTTTCTAGCCCATCCACAACCTTGAACAGAAAGTCTTGGTATTTCCAAGTAACTTCTTTTCTTCCTCCTCCTCCAATCCCCCTCTCTACTTCCCTTCCATCCTCACTTTTCATTCTTTCTCTTTTTTCTTCTTTTTGCTTTTACCAGGGATTGAACCCAGAGACATTTAACCACTGAGCCCAAATCCCCAGCCCTTTTTATTTTTAGTTTTGGGACAGGGTCTTGCTAAGTTGCTTAGGACCTTGCTAAGTTGCTGAGGCTGGCTTTGAACTTGTAATATCCTCCTGCCTCAGCCTCTTGGTATTACAGGCATGTACCACTGGGCCTTGCTCCAAGTAACTATCTTTTTTCTCACATATGTGATTTATTTTGTTTCATTTCTTTTTTTTTTTTTTTGCCTTCAAGTACCTGCTGTTGAGCCACAGCTCCATTCATCCACGGTTTTATCTGATCTGGGATGTATGTATACAAATGAATGTACAGATATTTTTTAAAAGAGTACCAGAAACATGTGGCTTCTCTTGACCTTGTGCATCAGTGGAGAGAGCACAGATTAATCCGTCCTCTCCGACACATACTAGTCTATTGATGAATAAAATTGCTTTAAGAAGGAACAAAAGATTTAATTTGTAGAGAGACTGAAAAATTACTGAGGAAAAGAGAAAGACTTTAATGCATGAACGAGAAGCAATCCCTCCCTGTTTGGGATCCTCATTAACGGAGAAGACAAAGTAGGCAGTTTTCTAGAGCACTAGTGTGTAAGAGGCACGGTGCTAAATGCCACCAGAATACGATCGCTAGATGTAGCTTCTCTCTGATCCCACTAATACGGAAAAGCACCTTGGTGGAAGGTTGCTGGAGCTTGGCGAGTGTGAGAAGGGCCCTCCACCCACTGCTCTGCAGCCTGCACGTGCATTCACCTTTGCCCTGCAAAGTCAGCTGGGGCTTTGAAACCAATAATGCAGGCTGTGCTTCTGTTTATTGGGTATGAATGATTTACTGTGTTATCTAATTTCCAAACCTTCAACATGCTTGTCGGGATGTGTCTAGTTTGGGAAATTATAAGGACAGGAACTGCGGGACAATGAAAAACTGTTTTGATACTTCCTCTTTTTTTCCTTCACAAATGGACTCTTTTTCAGACATGACAAGTGAATGAATAATTAAATCTGCTTTTGTATTTACTTGTTAGTAGGAAATTGCTTATTATTTTTTCCTATGAGGAAAATATTGAGCAAATATTTACTGAACAATAGTTCAAAAGGGGTTCAAGATATCTCTGGTGTTCAGTTCGTTTCTGATGTCCTGTGCTTGGTAAGCTGTGGGTGACAACGGCAGCCTCCTTGATGCATAGTCCTCACAAGCAGAAATGTGAAGGCCCAGGATCCTTAGCCTCCATTCTCCAATCTGTATTTTTGATTAGCTCTTACTTCTTCAATTAACATTTAATTTTGGCTGGACTCTGCTACCTTTGACAGGTGTTAGAGCATCCCAAGAGCCAAATAGTTCTTGCTACTAACTTAACTTGTCTTTAAAGATTTACCATTGGTCTCTTCGTTCCCTCAGCAGGTACCCACTGTGACAGCTTAGCAGAGGGCACCATGGGGAATAAAACCAAACCTTTCCATCTAAGATGGAAGGTCAGCTTTACATCACCGTGACCAAGAGACCTGAAAAGAATAATGAAGAGGAAGAGAGGTTTGTTTTGGCTCATGGTTTCAGAGGTTCATTCCAGGGTGGCTGGCTCCTTAGCTCGGGGCCTAAGGTGAGGAAGAGCATCATGGTGGAAGGGCATAGCAAAGGAAAGAAGCTCAGGACATGAGAGCCAGGAAGTAGAGAGAGCTGTGCTCACCAGGGAAGAAAATGTGAACCTTAAGGGCGGGTCCCTAATAACATACTTCCTCCAGCCACATCCTACCTGCTGACAGTTAAGACCCAGTTGACCCATTCAAGTGGGTCAACTCACTGACTAGATCAAAGGTCTCATGATCTGATCATTTCACATCTGAATATTCTTGCATTGCTTCACACCTGAGCTTTTGGAGGACACCACATATCTCAACCCGACTCATTACTTTCTTCAAATTATAATGTAAAAGGATAATCTTAGCTTTGCTTGCTTCCTTCTGCTCATGAGGATGTGTTTCTGAGTTAACATCCACATCAGATTTAGAGTGAATTGCACTTAGGGCTGGTCCCTGCTCCAGGTGCTTCAGGAGTTCCCAAGGGAAATGAGGTGCTTTGTTTTAACCCAAAAACTTATTCGTCTGTTAGAACAATTCAAGGTGCAACAGAAACTTAGGATTGGGGAAGAAGGTATATTTTATTGGCTGTGGGAGGCCCTACCTGTGAGTCTGTGATCAAAGGGACAGGGAAAAAAATGCTTAATGTGAAGGACGATGCTGCAGTTGACTTTCAAGGTGGGAGAGCTTCCGTTGTTTTGTAGGAAAAGCAGCCAACAGGGGAGGCCTCATCAAGCAGGTGACATCTGCACTTGAGCCATTTGTACAAACTCGCTGGGATTCTGACTGTGGAGATGAACCAGGAAGCCACAGCAAGTAGAGAAAGAGAAAGAAAAGATGAGGCAGAGAGATGTGGAGTGTATTTAGTAATGGTTAATGGCTGAGACCGGCCAAAGAACAGAGCCAAAGTAAGGGGATGGTTGGAGATAAGTCTAAAATCACTGGTTTGGGCCACTTCATAATGTGGCTTGGATCTGAGTAGCCAGAAATTAATTCAGTAGTTAATGAGAGTCATTAAAAGCTTTTGTGCAGAGAAGTGATAGGATTAGAATTTCACAGTAGAATTAATTCTGAAAGGCTATATAAGATATACTGATGGGGTGGAGAAATAGGAAGAGAGAGAGATTAGCTAATAGGTTATTGTAGTTTTTCATTTCATGTCAGAGGTAATGGATGAGGGGGTAGGAAGAATAAAACTGCAAAGGAGACGATGGGTTCAGAGGATTCCAAAGTGGAAAGTTGACCACTAGGGACAAAGAGGGAAACAGAAAAACAATTCCAAGCAATTCAGACTAGAGGACAAGAGCAGGAGTCGAAGGTCAAAATATCATTTATGGAGTTCTTGTTTCTGCTGGGAGACTCCTTTCCCTTTCTATTCTGTTTAGTAATTGGAAAGGTTTTTGTCCTCCTCTGCATTCTTATGTATTTTGCTAGTAATTCTACTACAGCATTTATAATACTCTTCATACTTTGCATGGTAATTTGTTTAGTGGTAATTTTGATGGCAAGTCCCCATGGAGGCCTTCCCAGACTTCTGACATGCGGTTAGTCTGCTATCAGTACTTACCTTTGCTAGGAGATTATAGTTAAGGTGGTTGATTAAAGTTGGGAGATCTCAGTTCAATATTTTATTAACTATCAGTTATTGTGTTAAGTGTAGCTGTAGAGATGAAATAAACACGGCCAGCCCCTTAATGAGCAGCAGGAGCTACAGAAAATAAAAAAGTAGTTGCTGTACTATGGCGAAGGTATTATGAAAGAGAATTTTATGGGGCGCTTTGGGAGCAGAGGAAGGAGATGCAAGTCACATGGAGAGAAGGGGGCTGAGTCAGAGCACGGACCCGTGTAAGAACTGCTTTATAATTGAAGAGGGGTAATCTAAGTGATGTCTGCATTGTTTTCTAGGAGAAGGATTTGGAGGATAAGTGGGGGGAAGAGAGAGGGGGAGAGAGAGAGATATTCATATTTATTTTTTTGAGGCCAAAACCTAGATAAAGTGTGTGTGTGTGTGTGTGTGTGTGTGTGTGTGTGTGTGTGTGGAGGGAGGACATTTGGTCTCATGGTATCTTGTAAATGATTGCACAAATGTTATTTCCCAGAATACATTTTGAAGTGACTTTCAATCAGATACGTGAATGAACACCGTCCTTCTTCTTCTTCCATCCCATTCCCTCCAAACAGAGGGATACTATGTTGTAGGTTTGCAAGAACATATCTCAGGATGTGAGAAGTGGGAGAAGTATGGGCCACTGAATTTGTGTTTCAGTTTTCTGGTGAACTTATGATGTTAGAGAAGGAGCAGACTGGAGAAGGGGGAAGGAGGTCCTGGGGGTTAGCTCTCAGCCTTTAGAATAATGGGTTCATTATTAAATTTAGAAAGAATCAAGGCACCTTTCTGTAGATGTGCATAACAAAAGGAAAACGGATTCCTATTTCATGATGCCATTCCGGAAGCAAAAATGGGACTGGTTCAGCAAACGAAGCTGACAAATATGAGGGATGTGCTTTCATTTACTGATAACCTGACTGAAGAGGTAAAAACTTTCTAAAAACCTTTTGCCTCTTATGGTTTAAAGTTAAGATTTTGTGTTGAGAAGGAAAAAAGTTCTTGAATATTTTCTGGGAAAGAGGAGAAGAAAAAGTACTGAAAAAATGTTTGGAACACAAAATGTTAGTTGATATGTAAATATTTTCTGAGAGGATTCATTCCCCAAAATTATTTTCCCATTGGTGATTTGATACCTAGAAGCTACCTTAACACACAAAATAGCTTGTTATAGAATCTAGGTATATTTAACAGTGATAAATGAAACTCTTATTTACCCTAAAATCACTTATAAAATAAGTCACTTCACAAATCTATTTCTCTTGGTTTGGTAGTAAGATGAAGTTCATATTAACTTATTAAAACTTTCATTGAATTTTATGAAATTGGTAATCTATATATTTAATTATTAACAATGACAAATTTTTAAAATTCATTTTTTAAAGAGAGGGGGACAGTAAGAGAGAGAGAGAGAGAGAGAGAGAGAGAAAGGGAGAATCAATTTTATTTAGTGTTTCACGTGATTTTCATTGCTCTGACACTTCCTTATGTACGTGGTGCTGGGGTTCAAACCCACATCCTTGCGTATGCCAGGCAAGCACCATAACTGCTGAACCACCCCTCCAGCCCCTTAAAATTCTTTATACTACGCAAATAATACTTTTATTAAAATGATCTGAATTCCTTGCACTGGAGCTTATGTCTCAACATCTCTAAGAAGCTTTTCCCAATTCATCCATTTCTAATGATCTGAATACTTCTCCCACTTTTTATTGTTAGAAATAACTTTCATATAGAAAAACATATTAAACTTCTATGTACAGCTAAACAATTATCAGGCCAATATTGGGATAATCATTGTCTAAACCCAGAACATGTCACTTGCCACCTTTGCATTGATTATGCAGTCGCTTTGAGGGGCACTTCTATTATCCATGTTTGCATATGTAAATGATACAGTTTAATTTTGCCTGTTCTGAGACATTATATGAATGAAATCACACTGAATACATTCCTTGCAGCGTTTGCCTTGTTCTGCGTATTGTGTGTTTGAGAATCATTCATGTGATTATAGGCAATGGTAGCTTATTTTCCTTGTTTGGTTATCTATTGCTTGATTTTGCCACAACTTGAGCATTCTGCTGTTAGTATTCGCATTGTCTCCAGTTCAGGTATTATGAAAAATGCTGCTATGAACAATCTTGTTCGTGTGTCCTTGTGCACCTGTAAGTTTAAGGATGAAAATAAGTCCTTTGGATCTGCAGGATTCATATCACCTGGAAACATATTCAAAATGCAGATTCTCAGATTCCTCCCCAAACCTACTCAGTTGTAAACTCTGCAGCTGGGGCTCAGCAATATGTGCTTTAACTAGTCTCATAAATGATTCTGATGAATATTAAAGAATGAGAATCCTCTAGAGTGTAATCCAAGACCAGAGTTCAGTCTTAGGTTATGTGTACCTTCTACTTTGCTAGATAAAGTGAAGCAGTTTTATCAAATAAATCGGTTTGACCAGTTTACATGACCAGCAGTATATTAAGTTCATAACTGGATTGCGTGAAAACCTGGGGCTCTGTTATATTACACTAGGCTTCAAGCATGCTTTCAATAGTTCAAATACGTTGTTATTTATTCATGGATACTAATGCATTCTTAGTTCTCTTGACTGTGAACAAGCAGATATTAGACAGTCATTACTTTGCTACCCTGGACAAGGAGTAATTTTTTTTTTACTTACTTTCACTCACTGTTTTATTTTAAATTAATTTGTAAATAGGTTGCAAAAATGCATATGACACAGTGAAACCAAGATTTCTTATGATTTTATCTTTCAGTCACACATTTCTCCTCCTACACTAACCACAGCGATGAGTTTACTGTAAGATTTAAGGGCAGTTTCTCTGTGTGCTTGTCCTACGTGCCATGTAGGATTAGAGGTCCCTCTTGTTTCCTCCCGTAGCCTCATGGCTTCGCTTTATCATGAAATTTATAACAGTGAATGGCAACTGTTTACATTTGTGTCTCCCACCTTCAACTGGGAAATAGTCGGGTGTGAAGACTGAGTTTCATTATGCTTATATCCTTAGTACAGACAGCGCCTGGTACAGCAATCGATAAAAATGTGACATCAGAATGAATTAAACCCATCACTTTCTCTTTTGGCTCTGATACTCTCTTAACTTTGAAGGTCTGGATTTCTCATCTGATTTTCCTTTCCCAGAATGTCTCCCTTTGGGTAGTTTGTGGAATGGCATCTCATGATGAATGTGGCTCTGCCCAGGTAGATAAATAGCTAATGAGCTTTGTTGGCATTTAGAGCCTCTGGGGCTGGAAGGCAGAGCTCTCCTCCATCTCGGCTTTCTGCAAGGCTGCAAGGGATACTGCTGCTTTCCAGCTTTGAAAAGGTTTCTAAATAGTCTGGTGTGCAGAATTCATCCATTCTCATTGATTGCAGAGCAACAAGACACCCATTTGATTAGTGGAAACAATTAGTTAGGATTTTGTTCCCCTAGCAAAGCCAATGTTTGCTGAATACGAGTTTTAATCTTCTTACCTAAATGAAGTTTATTTTCTGCAAAATTGCTGGTTTGCATGTTCCTGGACATTTTGGGGTCCTGTCTATTTTTATTGGTATCACTGTGATTTTTTTCTTCTCATTTTGAATCTTATCCATCTGCATGTCAAGACCCTCATTCAGTTTTGCAAAAGGATGTAAGTTTCATTCTCTCTGGACAAACTTGAGTGTTGACAAACTGTCTTTTAAAGTCTGTATTTGTCAAAATAATTGCTCAGAATTATAACTAGCAGATGGGTTGATATTTCTATCTTCACTGTGAAGAAACTGAAAAAATATTTTTACTGTTGTGAACTTGAGGGTGATTTTCCTGAGCTATAAGCTCTGATTAAAAGTCTGAGCTAGTGTTGGGTTGATACAGTGAGCAAACACATTGGGTCTTTTGATTTGTATTGTCTGTTCAAAAGAGTCGTTGCTTTCTGGAATTTTCCTATTTCTTCTGTGCCGCATTGTAAATAACATGAATGAAAACCTGTCCTTCCAAAGTCCTGTGGCACGGCCAGATTCTAATAAAACACCGTTCTTCAAGCTAAGTTCTGTTGAAATGGGTATTACGACCTTTTTCTTCCTTCAGGTTTCTGAATCTATTCAGGAAGAGAATTACTTAGCACGGAAGAAAGGACAGCAGTCACCAAGAGTCAGGAAGGATGAGTTCCACTTTCAGCTCTTAAAAAATTGAGTTGTCTTTAAACAGAAGGAGACATAAGCTACTGCGGAAAACCCTCCAACATATTTCACTATTGATACAATGTAGAGTGCAAAATATTATGGGTAGAATAATCTCACTTACATCTTAACACAGAGTATGCATGTGCATTGGTGTTAGGTGTTGATTTCCTCAAGGACCAGGCTAGTTTGGATGCTTCTGGGTAGAGAGACCAGACTCTAGGCAGGTGCTTCTGGGTAGACATAGCACAAATGCAGACAGAGGCACAGCAAGAGTTTTTTTTTCTTTTTCATTTTCATTGAAAAATGTTTTTTCATGAGTTAATATCACTTTGTGAAAAACAAAAGGAACATTGGAGAGATACATGTACACGTGTGCACAAAGCCAGATGTGTGACATCCTTTATCAAGCACTTGATAGCTCAAACTTCAGTCTTTTTACTGAAGCAATCGGTGATAATTATTTCAACAGTTTTTGCCTGGCATTGCCCTCCTCCTTGCTTTCTGCATCATGAACAACGTGGTTGCAAACTTTCCTCTGGAAATGTGGTTCTTCAAGCTGAGTCCTCTGGAAACTGATAGGGTCACCTTTTCCTCCCCTGGGCTTTATGGGACTTCTAAGGAAAAGTTATTCCTTGCTCAGGAGCCTTTTGTGAAGATCAGATGGTGAAATTATTTCTGAAAATATTTTTGGAAAAGACACTGCTTCAGTGTGAGAAGTCCAGAGGCCTGCTTCTTTGAAGGATACAGTCTGGTTCAGGAAACATTGAGACTCATGGGCTTTAAAAGGAACTCTCCTTCTTCTCTTGCCCTAGTGCCAAGCATTTTTAAATATCATTGCATGTCCTTAAACTCTAGGCACACATTTTTCTCATGTGTTCAATAACAGTGGCTGCCTATTGACCTGGAAAGCTTTTCATATGAAATGATTGAAGAAATGGGAAAACTTTCAATATTAATATTACCATTTAAAGGAGGGAAATGGTGATTTTTAAAAAATGTTCATAGCAACTGTAGTTATAGTAATCCAAATCTAGGAACAATGTGAATGTACTTCAACATAAAAATGGATTAAACATTGCATATTCTTACAGCAGAATGCAATTTAACAATGAAAAGAAATGACCTTTAATACATACTACATTATAGAAATAGTGGTTTTAAAGGAAAAAACAAAACATTATGATGATGGTTGTTAGATGGTGAATTCCTTGCAGGTTAGAAACATGTGGGGTGAAGTAGTTTATATAACCCCAGCACTTAGCATGGAATCTGGATAATATGAGGTGTTATTAAAATCTATGTCGAATATTTCAGTGACTATTTTGATGAATGTTCTTATCTTTCTTAAGTTTCAAGGAAATACAGTGAAAATCATAGCCAAGCAGCAAAGTAATTAGCAATTCTTGTCTTACAAGTATTTGGAAAAGAAAAGAGGTAAAATTGTACTATTTAATGACTGTTTATGCCCCTCACACCCCAAATTCAGGTGCTGAAGTCCTTATCCCCAATGTGGTGATATTTGGAGATGGGGTTTTTGAAGGTAAAAGGGTCAGATGAAGATGGGCTTCTGGGATGGAATTAATGCTCTTTAAAGAATTCCACCCACTTTCCATCTTTCCTCTATGTGAGGTCACAGAGAGATAGACCCTGTAAGCCAGGAAGATGGACCTTACCAGGAATTCAATGGGCCAGGACCATGATTTTGGACTTCCCAGTCTACATAATCATGAGAGAATAAATTTATATTGTTTAAGCCACTCAGCATATGGTATTTTGACAGCACATTCTTAACAGACTAATATGGATGGGTAAAGGGAATTAATTTAATGTTGAAGTGCCAGAAAATTTATTATATAGATTATTTCATTTATTTCTCATATCTAATGTGGGATATAATTTATTCTGCTTTACACAAAAGGAAACTGAAGCAAAGAAAGGTACTGAGAAATTGATTACAAAGTGATAAAGCCAGGATTTTAGTTGAAGTTTGTCTGATTTTAAAATTCACTTCTTTATAGTATTAAAACAGTTAGGGGCAGTTTAACTATTTTCCCCCCTCTAAAATCTGGATACATTTTCTTTTATTGATTTTTTTTTTTGTACTGGGAATTGAACTCAGGGCACTTAACCACTGAGCCATGTCCCCGGTCCTCTTTATTTTTTATTTTGAGACGGAGCCTTGCTAAGTTGTTTAGGGTCTCGCTAAGTTACTGAGGCTGTCTTTGAACTTATGATCCTCCTGCCTCAGCCTCCTGAGTTCCTGGGATTATAGGCATGCAACAGTATGCCTAAGCTCTTTTACAGCATTTTTGGTCTTCATACTTAGGTAAGATAGCAGGGTCTATAGGGGTATCGTTACTGGATTTGCATTGTTTTAACCAAGGCACATGCCTTTGGAATCTTGGACTATTGTTCTAAATGCAGGTCACATTTGTCACAGGCTGGTAAAGTGAAAAGCAGGGCTGTACTTTTGAACTGGTTGGTTGAGTCTCAGAGTACTTACTGAGTAATTGAAACATTCTTTATCATGTGATTTATTCTTATACGTCCTGGAGGTTGACAAATAGATCATCTGATCTATCATGTGTTTGAATGTCAGTGCTGTTCTTTAAACTATACTGACTATAATGTGGATTATAATAAATAATATGCATTTACATCATTATAATTTTAGAAATATCTTTTAATTTCATATAGTCACTTTAATTTTTTTAACTTACAAAAGTAAACACACTTGTATGTCTATTAAAATCACATCACATTTACAGATCAGTTTGTACATACTGACCTCTTTAAAATATTGTCACTTTTTAGTTCATTTATTTTATCACCCTCAGAGAATTCTGTGGCTTTCTTTACATAGGTCCTATACATTTCTGACTGAGTTGATCTAAAGGTTTTTTTGTCAAATTTTCTCTTGGTTATCAGAACTATATAGGGAAATAGTGAAAAGTTCATTTCATAACCTATCATGTTATTAACTATATTAAATTTTTGTGGTCTTTCTCTTGATTTGTCAGATAGACAAATAACCAATGGTAATAACTGTTATTTATTTATTTATTTTTTTAAAGAAATAGGGACAAAGAGAATCAATTTTATTTATTTTTCACTGGGCCTTTGTTTTTCCAATACTTAGTTCTTTATATGGTGCTGGAGTTTGAACACAGGTCCTTGCTCATGCCAGGCAAGTGCTCCAACTGCTGAACTACCACTCCAGCCCAATAATTGTTATTTTTAATATTTTTCTCATTGAAAAATGATGATATTTGTAAATCATTATTATTTTATCACTTGTGAAATTAGATTTTCATCATTATATGTGATTCTATTTATTGACTTAAGATAGATAGTATTTAAGAAACTTTTCCTGAATGCAAAGTAATTCACAATTGTGACATGTCAATTGTGAAAGTCCCTCATGAACCCTACTCTCAGAGTAACTATTGCTAATAATTTGGTATCAAATCTTAAAGACCTTATTTATAGTTTCATGTGATTGTGTACACTTTCCTGTTGTATAACCGCCTCTGAATTCAGCTTTGGACATATTCATTGCCCATGGGAACTCCCTGCGACTGCTTGAAATCAATGCCCACTCCCACCCCAGCCCCAGTCCTATAGTTTTGCATCTACTTGTCTTTAAAATGATTGCATAGTGTTCCACTACGTAGCTGCAGCAAAATTTATTTGGTCAATCTTATATCATGAACAGTGCTGCAAAGAACATCATGGTATGTGTACCTTTTGCATGTTGGTGGATTTTCTCTTTTTATAATTATGGAGAGTTGCCTTACAAAAGCCATGAAGTTGACATTCACACCATCACTTGGAATATTCATTTAGATCTTTGCCATTCTAGAAGGGGAAATATAATCCAGTCATGCTTTGGTGCACAGTCTCAGGGAGTGGGTGACCTAGGTATGAGTCTTGTCCTACCACTTACTAGCTGAGATTTGGATGAATAAACTTTTTATAGTTTTATTACATGAAATATATTACATTATTGTTTTTTATTCAGAGATTATGTACCATCTGTTGAGATTTTATATTACAACTCTCATTCTTTTTCAATAGCTATTTAGGTACATAAATGTGGATATGGACATAGATTTAGAAATGATATAGGCATCCTATGGATTACTGTATCCTGATTCATGCTGCCTTACTCACGTATGAATAGGTGGGAAAAACTCTTTAACATATTCTTGTATTTATTTGAGTTTCTATAACTCTCTTTATGTGATTCAGTTCCCCAGGAGAGGATGATGCCTTCTTTATTTTTGAATGTCCAGAGTCTAGAACATTTTCTGAAAGCAACAAGAAATTAATATGCTCTTATGGATTTGTTGATTGAGTGAACACACAACAAGTAGCACATTTGGAGACCTAAAGGTCTATCACTCCCTTTCTGATGAGAACATGCAAGCAATTGCATGCATATGCTGCTCAGCATTTACAGCAAAAGTTCTAAGAATACAACTAAGCAGTAGCTGAGACATCCTTTCACCATTCTAATACTGAAAAAAGAACTTTGTTAGTATCCCCAACTTCATTTTGGGTACTTTTGAGAGGCCATTTCTATTTATTTTTAAGAAGAGTGCAGTCTTTGCAGTGGTGTATAATTTCCTTTCTCTTTCTGTGTGACAAAAAGCACTTCTCAATATAATTGGGTTTGAAATTTAAGGATGTGACTGTTGCTAGAGAATTGACTTTGCCGATGAGCTCTGATCAACATGTTTAGCAAAGACTCAGGTGAAACTGTGTAAGAGGGGCTTGTCAACTTTGCAGCCTTTCAAACTGGAATCAAAGAAGAACATGAAAGGCCAGAGTACTGAGCTGAAACCAGCAAGTCTGACCTTTAAAAGGAAATACTGCTTTTAAGTTTCAATAGTCATCGGAACAAGTCAGTGAGACTCAGCTTGGAAGCACTCCTAGCAAAATGATGTTGCTTTTAATTGACCACAAGATCCATTTAGCCCCAAGTAGTCCATGACTGCTAAACCATGAACTCAAACTTACCTTTATTAATTGGGACACAGAGGGGTGCTACTTATTTCTCCTGGGTTGAAATCATATCTGGAATGTTGGGCTCAGTTTCTGATAAAAATGTCAAGAAGAGACTTAACCAATTTTTCTCTGAAGAAAAATTATGAGTTTTGAATTAATTTAATCATGGTTCCTCATTTTATAAATGATGACTAAAGAACTGGATACATATCAGAAAAGTGAATTTCTGACGTTCAGTAGAAATCTCAGCTGAGAGAATGCTATGGGTAAATGAGACCTAATTTTCCGTTTGACTCCAGGAAATAAAATGAAAATGATGGAATTAAAGTTATAGGTGGTAACTGTTGGCTATAGTGGAAGGAATATCAGTAGAGGGAGAAAACTACGTAACTTTTCATGTAGATGGACTGGACGGTTCAGAGGTCAGAAGTTAATGGCTAGTAGATTTCAGAACCCAGGACTTCTAACTGCAATTTCCATGCTCTTGTCACTCTCCACTCTCCAGACACGAAGTGGGATGTCCCTTGAGGTAAGGATGATCTTCTATTAAGGGTACATGGTTAAGCTGAGCTGTGGCTAAATATCCTTTTGCCAGGGATGTTGTAAGAGATATTTTTGAATTTGGTTAGTGGTAGAGTTAGATTCTTTGGTAATAATACATGTTGTGAAAGTGTTTCCTAAACCAATATGATGTTAATCCTATTCTGCAGCCCCTTAGGAGGTTGTCCATGAACATAGGATGCTTTCATTGATTAAGTTTTAGTTTAGGGAGTGTTGGGTAAAGCCAAGTTTCACAGGTTTCTTTATTATAAGGCATCTTACGTCCTTAACATCTTTATGTGTGTTAGACTGTCTGAAAGTATTAAACAAAGAATATCCTCTTTTCTTGTAGTACCCACTTATTACACAGTTTGTAAAATAAATCATTAATGTCTCTTTCACTTGTAAGAGACCACGGTAACTTCAAAAAAATCAAGATTGATTTAATAATTTTCACGTGGATGATAACAACCTATGTGAAGTGGGTATATTCTGCCTATTTTTCCCCTTCTTGGGAATTCACATGAGAGATGAGGTAAGTATCCATCTGGATGAGCAAGACAGGATGGAACTGAGGGGTGGAGGGTACCAGAGGGTGAGGTAGGAGGGACAGTCAGCCCCAATGCCCCAACGAAGTTAAGGCATTTTCCACCTGGGGAAGTACAGATCTCCCTGAGCCAAACGTTTTCTGTGAATTTAGTGGGACTCCTGGAGAATGAGTGGCAGTGCAGATGATTCACTTTCAAGTGGCAGAATTATTGTCAGGTGACGTGACCTAGTTTGGACCTATGATGGTTGATTTTAGCCAGGCTTTTGTGGCTGAGACCAAAAGGCCTGACAAGAACAATTAGAGGAGGAAAATTTTATTTGGGGACTCAGTTTCAGAAGTCTCAGTCCACAAATGGTCTACTCCACATTAGGACTTGACATCAGGCAGAACATCATGGTGGAAGGCTATGGCAGAGGAAAGCAGCTGGGAACATGGCACCAGGAAGCAGAGAGAGAGGGAGAAGAAGAGGGAGAGAGAGAGAGAGAGAGAGAGAGAACTCTGTTCAAGAAGGACAAAATAAGTACTCCAAAGGCACACCCCTAGAGAACCTCCTCCAGCTACCCATATCTGCCTACAGTTATCTTCCAGCTAATCCTTGTCAGTGGATTAACATACTGATTAGGTTAAAATTCTCATAATTCAATGTTTTCACCTCTAAACTTTCTTGAATTGGTGGATACATCATATCTAAACCATAACACTTGTCAACTTAACTAGGCCACTAAGTGCCCAGATATTTAGTCACACATTAATGTGGATATGTCTGAGATGGTATATATATATATATTTTTTTTTTGGATGAGATTAACATCTCAGTGGGGAGATTGAAAGCAAAGAAGATTGTCTTCCATTATGTAGGCAGGCCTCTTCTAATCAACTGAAGACCTGAATAGGAAAAAAAAAAAAAAAAAGCCCAAGTAAGTATGTGTGTAAGTCAGCTTTTTATTTCTGTGATCCAAGTACCTGACCAGAAGAATTTAGAGGAGGAAATGCATATTTGGATCTGATGGTTTCAGAAGTCTCAGTCCATAGATGGTTGATTCCACTGCTTTGGACCCAAGGTGAACTAGAACATCATGGGAGTAGGATGTGGCAGAGAGAAGTACTCCCCTCATCACAGCAGGGATGGAGAGAAAGAAAGAGAGAACAAGAAGAAAGAAGGATAAGGGGAAGGGGAAGGGGAAGGAGGAGGAGGAGAAGGAGAAGGAGAAGGAAAAGGAGAAGGGGAAGGGGGGGAGGAAGAGGAGGAGGAAGAAGGAGGA